>VUQG01022971.1:4503-22504 GCA_015106755.1 Etia nguti | reverse complement strand
CCCTTTGTGTGTGTGTGTGTGTGTGGGTGTGTGTGTGGGTGTGTGTGTGTGTGTGTGTGTGTGTGTTTTAGAGAAAGAGAGTGAGACACTGTCAATATAACTGAAGAAACACTTACACTATATCTCCACTTTACAGAAAATTGTGTCATCTGGTGACCAAAATAAAGATGGGTGCCTGGACTTCAACGAGTTTACCAAGTATCTGAAGGAGCACGAGAAGAAGCTGTGGCTGACGTTCAAGAGCCTGGACAAAAACGATGATGGTAGGGAGAGGAGCGAGGTTGCGGGAGCTGCTTCTTTGCAAGAAATAAATGAATGCTCTGCTTTAGTCACATGCCTTGCCAGTGAATGTTTACACAGTCACATACTGCAGCTTGTTTCACTGGAGTGTTTATGTGTCAGGGCGCATCGATTCCTCAGAGATTCAGCAGTCTCTTGCAGAGCTGGGCATAGATGTCAGCGGAGAGGATGCCCTGAAAATCTTACAGAGGTTTGACCTCCACTTTTCACGCACTGTGACATGTGTCTGGTTACAATGTGGCTAAGCACATACTGACACTGAAGTATAATTTAAGATTACATGAAGTATATGTGATCAGATAGTGTACTTCCATACAATAATCATACATTTCATAGGTTAAAAACTTGTGTTTCCTCAGTATGGATATAGATGGAACCATGATGGTTGACTGGAACGAGTGGAGGGAACACTTCCTGTTATGCCCTGCCCACAACCTGGAAGAGATCATACGTTACTGGAAACACTCCTCAGTATGTATCATATAAAATCATTCACATATACTGTCTGTATCACATAGAAATGCATTTAGCAGACACACACACAGAGGCAGCTGCTGTGAAGTGAATCACATGCTGTGTAGTCCTCTCGTGCAAGCTTTATAGATTTCCTCTGCAGTTCACACAAGGCAGCAGCTTTGGAAGTGGTGACCTGGGCAAGATAACTAGGTCATAGCACCAAACTCTGTCCGCCCCAGCTCACTCCTCCACCTCTTGCTAGTGCTAAGAAAGACATCTTTGACTGCTCTGTTACTTGCTCGGCGCAAGATTTTAGCTCAGCCACGAGCCAAACAGTGCCTGTCCTTCACAGAACTTGTATCTGAATTTTCAGAAGTCTTTTCCAGGCAGAACTGCATGTCATACAGGAAACGTGCCCTACAAATGACCGAAGCAAGTCCAAGAACCTTTGCCTTTCCCCTTAGCTTTGCATTACTCTGTCAGTAGAGTGTGTTTTTAACTAATGATGTGTTCCATTTACCTCAGAAGTCAGATATCAGAGCTGGGCGTCTCTACCGAGCTGAGCGTGCTCCAGTATTAAAGTAGAAAAAGAGGGAAAACAGGATTTGTTGTGCTTCTTAGCAAGGTAGAGCCATTTATCTATCACTGGCAATACTTATAAACAACGCTGCAGGACATTCATGGATAGAGCCTGGTCAGCGCTCTATCTAATAAGGGTTTATTCAGCTCAGTGGTTATTCTAGTGAAAGGACAGGAAGCTCAATCATTCTTTGGCTCAAATGGTTTCAGCTTTTCCTCACTGCATATCCTTTTTTACAACCATTTTTAATGATTTATACATCTAAAATAGCAGTTGTTGTTGTTGGGGTTTTTTTTTTTAATGTTTTCACGTTTTGGCTGACAGCTTGTGTTGAAGATTTTGTAAATGCTGCCTTCTAGTTACAATATAACTTGGGGGAAAAAAATGCTTCTGCATCACTGACCTCAAAAAGGAGAAGTTGTTGTTGTTGACCTTGTACATTTGAAACCACACAAACAAACCCTTAAGTGGCACATCCCTTCAGTGAAATATTCATTATCAAAGGCAAAGAAATTCACCTATAAGGCATTTCATAATGTTTATTACACAGAAAGAGAAATACTGATAAGAATCTGTGTTTGTACCTACAGTATTACCCTGTCTACTCACAGACATACAGTCATGAGAAAAATAAGGTTTTCACAGGACTCTATGCAGTTTTGTGAAAACAATGTCATTTGGACAGAGGAGGCCAAGCTGGAGATGTTTGACCATAATGCACAGCGACATATTTAAAGCTGTGAAAACCAAACTCAGCATATCAGCACAAACGCCTCATACCAGCTGCCAGCACAGAGCTGGAAGTACCATGCAGCCACTGAGTCAACTATGAACCCCTCTGTATAATTAAGTATTCTAGAGTCAAATGTGAGGCCAGCTGTCCTGCAGAATAAACAGAATGGCTGAAAAAGAAGAGAATCAAGGTGTTGCAGTGACCCAGTCAAACTCCACACTAGAGCCTGACCAATATATGAGTAGGCCGATATATTGGTATCAGTGCTTATGCTGGCCAGTAAATGAACATTAAAGTAAAGAAGAGATGGGAGAAACATGCTTCCGCCATGTTATGAGTGTAGATGATGCATAGTTCGTCCCCCAGACAGCAATCAGTAAACATAAATAACTATACATATTTCCCCAAAAAACAAAAATTAGGAAAATGTGTTTATGTTTTATGTGTCTGAAAGAAAGAAAATATCGGCTGATACATCAGGTTTTTAAATCACAAGATACTGGTATTGGTATCAGTCTTAAAAGTCCTATATTAGTTAGGCTCTAGTCCTAACTTCAACCTGAAATCCTGTGGTGGGACCTTAAGAGAGCTGTGCCTGCAAACGTCAATGAAGTGAAGCAATGTTTTAAATAAGAATGGGGCAAAATTCATCCACATTGATGCAAAAAACTGATAAAAATGATCATACTTAAAGTTATTGTTGCTAAAGATGGTTCAGGACTGCATAGAGTCCTGTGAGAGCTTTCTTTTTCCCATGACTGTAAATCAGATGTGCCAGGGTTCATGAATTTGGTTGAGCTGATTAAATCTGCTTATGTAATCACTAGGTTCTGGACATAGGTGACAGTCTTGCCATCCCAGATGAGTTCACAGAGGAAGAGAAGAGCACAGGTGGCTGGTGGAAGCAGCTTGTTGCAGGTGCTGTGGCAGGGGCTGTTTCTCGTACCGGTACTGCCCCACTGGACCGAGTGAAAGTTTTCATGCAGGTGAAAATTATGACAGAAGTGGAACAAACAGATGGATAAATAGATGTCTGTGACAGTGTTTTACTTAAGGCATATATTTGCACCACAGGTTCATTCTTCAAAAGCCAATCAGATAAGTCTGCTAGGGGGCTTTAAGCAAATGATTGTAGAGGGAGGCGTGACTTCGCTGTGGAGGGGAAATGGAATAAATGTTTTAAAGATTGCACCCGAGACGGCGATTAAGTTCATGGCATACGAACAAGTAAGGAACCGTACCACTGAAATGTGAACATTTTTTTTTAAATACTTTTATTCGCAGCTATTAAATGTAGTAACAAATATTGCGGCTTTTTATGTTTCTGTTACAGTATAAGAGGTTGTTATCATCAGAAGGAGCGAAGATTGAGACCCACCAGAGGTTTCTGTCTGGCTCGCTGGCTGGGGCCACAGCACAGACAGCAATCTACCCAATGGAGGTAACAAGATCTGTGTTACTGCCTTGCTGGATGCAGTAACATCTCCTCTCCACGCAAACCAACCGAATCTGACCTCCTTTGTATTTTTTATGCATTGCTTCTCTCTTAGGTATTAAAGACTCGGTTGACCCTTAGGAAAACTGGCCAGTATGCAGGAATGTTTGATTGTGCCAAGAAGATCCTGAGGAAGGAGGGCATCAAAGCTTTCTACAAGGGCTACATACCAAACTTACTGGGCATCCTTCCCTACGCTGGGATAGACCTGGCTGTTTATGAGGTATGCAGGCTTTGTGACGCATGGATATTTCACAATGGATTGCATTTTAGTTAATTAGCTCATTTGCGCAGTAAACCAATCCATCTTGCAGCGTTACATTAAATTAAATGAGAGAAACTTTTGTGTTATGCCGAATTTTCCCTTCTCTTATCATAACTCTCCAGACTCTAAAGAACACTTGGTTGGCACATTATGCCACTGAATCGGCCAACCCTGGAGTGCTGGTGTTGCTGGGCTGTGGGACCATCTCTAGTACCTGTGGCCAGCTGGCAAGCTATCCACTTGCACTTGTGCGCACTCGGATGCAAGCACAAGGTAAACACAGTCTGACATTTGAAAACAGTAATGACATAACTAGGTAGCCCCTTCGTTACATAATAATAGCATAATATTTTTCAAGGTGGACGGGATGCATGTGATGGTGTACAGGTTCTGTAAATGTGATCCATGTTTTCTGTAAATACGTACTTGTGTTACAGCCCACATAATGTAAAGGGGCTTCATCTGAAAAAGGGCATTCCTCTTTAATGTTGTTCACTTTGAGATGAAATGTATTTTTGAGTGTAACATTTAGACAGGGTCATGGTCTCACAAACTGGAAAATCAGTGTTATGATATATATATGATATATATTAGTAATTAAAGAGACCAATAGACAAAAATGTTGGCTGTTATGGGCCACTACATTCATTGGTCACTTTATTAGCTACATCTTGCTATTATCAGGTTGGATTCTTCTTGGCATAGATTCAGCAAGGTGCTGGAAACATTCCTCAGAGACAATCCTTGGTTCATACTGGTATCTACGATGTGACTCTCCTCTTAGATTGAGATCTGGTGATTGTGTAGGCCATTTCGGGAACAATGAACTCAGTGTCATGTTCAAAATCTCAGTTTGAGATGGTTTGAGTTTTGTGATATGGGGTTTTATCCTGTTGGAATTAACCATCAGAAGATGGTACACTGTGATCATAGAGGGACGGGCGTGATTAGCAACAATACTAAGGTAGGCTGTTGTGCCTAAACAATGCTCAGTTGGTACTAAGGGTCCTCATGTGTGCTAAAAAAAAAGTATCTCTTCCACCATTACACTGCCAGCAGCCGGAACTGTTTGATACAAGACAGGATGGATCCATGCTTACATGTTATCTAATATCAACAAGGCATTTTCACCAAGAGAACTGGCACTCACTGGATGTTTTCTCTTTTTCAGACTATTCTCTATAAACCTTAGTGACAACTGTGTGGGAAAATCCCAGCAGATCAATAGTTTCTGAAATGCTCAGACCAGCCTGTCTGACGAAAACAACCATTCACAATCAAAGTCACTTAAACGATTCTCTGTTTGAACTTTAGCAGGTCGTCCTGACCACGACTACATGTCTGTTAAGTTGCTGTTATGTGACTGGTTGATTACATATTTGCATTAAATAAGTTGAGCAGATGTACATAACAAAGTGGCCAGTGAGTTTATTTTTTGCTTTTTAATTGTTTCCCTAACATACCTAATATTTCTTTGCAGCATCTCTGGAACCATCAAACCAGCCTTCTATGAGTTCTCTGCTGAAGAAGATTGTAGCCAAAGATGGTGTTTTTGGACTCTACCGGGGCATCCTGCCGAACTTCATGAAAGTCATCCCTGCAGTCAGCATTAGCTACGTGGTTTATGAGTACATGAAGAGTGGCTTAGGGATCTCCAAATGATACTGCAAAAAAAAGAAGAAAAGTTTACTTTATATGTCAGACTTGAAAATGCCTGAAATAACTCCAAAAAGACAGACAGCGATCAAGCATACAATGCATGTTTTAAAAGCCATCTGCCAGTAGTTAAAGCATTAATAATTTGTGGTATGCATGCTCTAATTTTTTTTCTTACTGTAAAACATAACGTTCTTCCCACATTTACTTGTGTTATTTACACACAAAAAGACAGTTCTGGAAAAACACTAAAACGTGTTAAGCGTAATGGCTCATTTCATTTATGCCACGGATATTCCTTTAAACTGTGATGAAACGAATACATGACATAGCGTCGTGCGTTTCCTTTGTTTGAAAAATGACGCTATGTCAGCTGAACTTTTCGCATGTCTATGCACTGCATACATGATTTAACATTTTTGTAAACACCTGCCCTAAGTGACAGCGGTTCCAAACAAACTGTTCTCCAATCAGCAGCTGTCCACTAAAAATAGCTGGCTTGGACAAACGAATACTTGTTAACACTGGAACAGTGTGTGAATGAAGACACACATCTTGTGCAATGTGAAAACCACTGATCTCTCTGTTTGATAACGATTTAAATGTGCCTTATCTGGGTGTAAATCTGATGATAACATCAGAAGATGTGTTTTGTAACTATACATATTACTGTATATATGTTTCCAGTTATGCTTATTTATGGGATTTAATGATGAAAAATACTTGCAAGAAGCATGTGTTTGTCATGTTTCACTCCTCATTTCAACCTAGTACATACGCACAACACATTCCTGCTACAGTTAACATTCATTCATTTCATATTCTTTCACACAGCCAAGTGGGTGGAGTTTAGATGTAGCATGCACGATAACAATCTTCTGTGTTTAGTTGTTTATGTGACATTTTCTGAGCGTAAAACTAGTCTTGATTTATTAGTTGGTGAAACTTGGTCCTTTTGGGAGGCTTGAATGCTGATATTGCCTCCTCAGTAATGTAAAGATCACTGGTTGGAAAATCAGTCTGATGTGTTGAAATCTTTGCCAAGTGGTCAATAAAGACAAAACCTGTGGATTTGTTTCCACACAGAACTTAAACTTTGTGTTGGTGTCAGTAAGGATATTGAACTTCCATCTGGTTAGCATCTATGAAGAAGGAGATGAAAGGGAAATACAAAAACTGAGACATTTTTTGCATCATCTTTGTATTTTTTTAATTGAAATTTCTGTGTGTCCTCCAAAATTAGGAGGGAAGGGTAAAACATGTGTACAGTCGAATTTTGGATTCTTGCTTATCCACACCCCTTTAAAAGTATGCATACAGGTCTGAATATGTACATGTAGTCACTTAAATTTTTAATAAGTGATGCTGAATGTTCTACAATGTCGTTAAACTTGACATGGTCAAAACCTGTTAAGTTCTCGTTAAGTCCTGTTAGGTTCTTGTTGTAGTTAATCATGATTAACTACAACTGGTAAAAAGAATTTGTTTTTCAACACTCATTGGATTGATCAATACTCTGATCAATGCTCTGAACAATGGAAAAGTTTAAGTAGCTCAGGAAAGATCTCTGAAGGAGAATTGTAGATTTACACAAGTTGGAAAGGTCTCTTGGAACCACGCCTAAACAGCTGCAGATTTCTAAACAACTGCAGATCCAGATATCTTGTTCCTTGTACAAGTTGTTTGGATGTGTCATCCATTTGCCAAAGTTTAGAAGAAGACCCAAATTGTCACTGTCAGATGAGAGGAAAATGGTTAGGATGTTCAGGAACCACCAAAGCTCAATCCTGCCACGAACTAAAAACTGCTGGAACACAGTCACTTCCACAGTGAAGTGAGTTTTACATCACCAAGGACTGAGAGAAGCCCCTGCTCCAGAATCAATACCTTCAAGCTCTACTGAAACTGCCCACATGGACAGGTCAAATGCCTTCTGGAGAAAAATTTCTCTCATTTGTGACATTTCTGACAACACCTGTATATACAGTGATTAGCCACAACATTAAAACCTAGTGAGCAGGCTTCCCTAATGCCAACAAAACAGCTCTGACCATCTGGGGTGTAAACACCTTGGGGATATGTTAATACCCCAGGATTTTTGGAAGCTGGGGCTTCAGGGGTTATAGAGGTACTATACAAACCACATTTTTAGTTAAAGTTTGATAGTAGGCATCATAAATAATAATAAAAGTATTAATAGTAATAATAATAATAAAACAATTAAAAAACATTCCTTTGAAAATTTTGGGGTACAAAGATTGGACAAAAAATAAGTGAAAAACCAGTCAATGTCAAAAAAATTAAATTGAAAGATCTTCAGGAAGCCTGGAGTACTGTTGCTGAAGAACACTGTAAAAAAATTACAGTAAAGTCTGGCTCCTTGGAGGGTAATATAAATAGGTGAGAGGTGATTTGCACAATGCTGTATATCCACTGGGATCACATTACGTGCTTATTACTTACTATGTTTATTCAACTATGCAGTCAGTCGTAAAATCCTATTTATTTTACTAAGGTTCATTGTGGGTGTCTCTTAACCTTCTTTATTTTGTGGCCAGGCTGTTTTTGTGACAGATGTTTCCCTGCTGGCGACCTTCAGCCTTTTTTTCGGTTATTTGAACAGTTTTTGTCCTAACCGCTTTCCGTAGTCGGGGCAGCACTGAGCTCTGCAGTTGTTGTAGAGAGGTGGGCCCGCCCTCCGTTAAAACACAAACTAAAGTCAGTATACAGATAGGTGGAGGGTGTCGATGAGTTTTCCCCGTCTGTAACAACCTAATGGTGAAAAACTACTGTTTGTTGCGTTGCAGTAAGCGGCGCAGATAAACAGAACAAACAGCTTGGTCGTTTGTTTGTAGACAGTGACAGCTAGCAGTTAGCTAACTTTAACTCCCAACAGCGGCTAAAAATATTCTCCTGCGAAGTGACCTGAGGTAGACACAGCTGAACAGCTGGTGGAGAAACTACGGTAGGTTTCAGTCTGCAAGCTGTACGAGTACTCGTGATTATTTACTAATGGCAAAATTGCGTATGTGTGTATGCTATTTTAAGTTCTGTAGTTAAAACTTGTTGATTTGGCGGTAGCTTAGCTACTGGGCGTTAACTAACGAAGGCTTTTTTTTTTTTTACTACGTTATGTCTGAAAGCATGAGTGTATTTACGTTAAGCGGTTTTTGATTCAAGTCCAGACACACGACCAGAAGACAGTCCTTGTTTCACCTGTCTGTCTTTATCCGTCTACCTACCGGTAAGCCAGTTAGCCCTACTGGAAAGGCGTTTAGCTTTTTTGCCTGAGTCAGGCTGCTGCTCATCGTGTTACGATGGTGTTTGTCATGCTAAACAAATATAACAGGTTCAGTTTGTATTTAATCACATATCACAATAGCCTGTGGTCAGCCTCAGCTTCTTTCTGTGATGTGTCTTTTTGGATAAATGAAGTTAGACTATGGTGTCTATTCAAGTGATCTTCATATTCACATCTTGTTTTTAATTTGTTGCCAGCAGCATCTAGAGGTTTGTATTGATGCAGATCTGTTAAATTAGAGATGTATATTAAAAAATAGACTGTTCCACTCTGAAAACCACAAAAAAAGATTGTAAAGTTTATAAGACATTGAAAGCTGGATGAAAAAAGTTAAATAAAATATTTCTCTATTGACTGATTGTAATAAAACAAAAAAGCTCATAACAAATATAAAAAAGAAATATTGACCAGCAGTAAAATGTTTAACACAGAATAAAATAAAAAATTAATTTAAAAAAAAGCTGTAAAATGATTTTTTTTTAAAATAAATAAAAGACAGATTTAATTTTTTTTGTTACATTTTTAGTCAAATTTTAAAAAGAGAAAGTAGTGTCACTTTTTAGCTGTTTGTTGAACAGCTAAAAATGAAGAACCAGAAAACCTGGGGGGGGTCTTCCTGCTTCGTAAACAAACTGTGTTTCATCCTTATCAGATGTATAAAATTTATAATGGGGAAAAAACAGGAGATTACCACCAGCTATTAAGATGTCTAGTGCTGATCTCTGCCTACAGTCTGTTTGTCTCTTCAAGTCTTTTTCTTATTTCTGAAAGATCTTGCTTTATGCCTAAACACATAATAGATTGTCCTTTATTTCCAGTGGCACTGCAAAAAAAGTGAAGCACCATGGGCAACACAAGTGACAGAGTGGCTGGAGATCGACATGGCGCCAAGGCCCATCGCTCAGACAGCGGCAGCAGTTCCAAAGACCAAGAACCCAGCAGCAAGATGGTGGACAGCACAGATGACCCCAACACCTTCAACACACATGGACCCGAATCGAAGGTACGCAGAGATAAATACAGATTGTAATATTGAAACACATTTGTCTTCCATACCACTTCCTCAGATTTGAAAGCTTTATTTGCTCAAAACAGCTTGTATTTGAGATTTATATGTTTACTACTTTCAGGCATCAGGAGAGAAAGAATTCACCCCAGATTTGGATGATCTGGTTAAAACTGGTCCTCAGGCTCGCCCCACTGTGATCCGCTGGGCCGGAGGTGGGAAGGAGGTCTACATAGCTGGTTCTTTTAATAACTGGAACACAAAGATACCGCTAAATAAAAGGTAAACAGGAAGTGGATAACAGTATGTTATCATGTTCATTATCTTTTATGAGTAAAGCTGTGGTAATGTAGCTTGAGAGTTTGTAGATAAATGTTTCTGATATCGCACTAATGCATTCGCCTCCTCTCCTAAGCCATAATGATTTTGTGGCAATTCTGGACCTGCCCGAAGGAGAGCACCAGTACAAGTTTTTTGTAGATGGACAGTGGGTGCATGATCCATCAGAGGTACAGTAGCTTCATTTTTTTCCCATTAACTTATTAATGCACACTGCATTTTGGCATGATGCAGAGACTTCTGATAGTATAAAAAGGAAGGGACACATTCCTTTGTGGAAATTTAGGATTTAAATTTCATCCATCCTATATTGTGTTATCCTCACAAAATGTGGACAGTGAAACTTCAGAGGGACTGTAAAGCTTTGAAAAGCCCTTCTATTCGGTGGGGGCTGCTAAATAGCTCTTTTGCCTTAGGGAAAGATGTGCAGGAAAATGCTAATTTTACACATGCTTCCTCATTTCCTCTGTGATGATTTCTCTCTCTTTTTCGGCAGCCGGTGGTAACCAGCCAGATGGGAACTATCAACAACTTGATCCATGTGAAAAAGTCTGACTTTGAGGTGTTTGACGCCCTTCAGGTCGACTCTTTGGAGTGCTCCGACACGTCAGGTCAGCCTGCTCTGTTATTCAGTTATTTAGTCAACTAAAGGTAATCAGCTTGTGTAAATAGTAACTGGAAAGTGCCTTGTCATATTGCAGCATGCCTTTCCTGACCTTGCACTAACAGACCCAGCAATTTAAGTCTTAATACAGCTCCCAGGAAATGAGTTGAAGAATAAATGCAGAAATACATAAAACAATTTTATTTATTTATTTATTGTTGTTAGTGTTTAATTGATCAGTAGCTGCATAAAGTAAAGTGTGTATGTGAAATGTCATTTAAATGTGATTGCTGCATCTTTAGACCTGTCCAGCTCCCCTCCTGGTCCATATGGACAGGAGCAGTACGTCTTCAGACCTGAGGAGCACTTCAAAGCCCCGCCCATCCTCCCACCTCACCTACTTCAAGTCATTCTCAACAAGGACACCAATATATCTGTCAGTATCTACACCTTTTGAACCTTTCTCTCGGTTTACAAATCAAATATAATTTCTTAGACCCTGATGTGACTCATCTTTTCGTGTTACTGTTTTTTTTGTGACTTTTCCTCCTACTGTCTGTTGCTAGTGTGACCCTGCCCTGCTCCCTGAACCCAACCATGTCATGCTAAATCACCTATACGCACTTTCAATAAAGGTAGGTTCACTCGCAGCAGAATGTCATAATGACTCAACACATTTTCACTGAAGTTAGTAGTTGTCCCCCTTTTTCTTTTCTTTTTTAAATTGTTTCAGCACGCTTACATGAACATGATTTCAATCAGATCAGTCTTATATCAGTTATTTCTGTCCCTGTGCAGACAAAGGGAAGATGTTCTGCTTTAAAGAGGGAAGCTGTTAGGGGTTGTCACTGGTGTGAATCGTTTCACACCAGCAACCATATTTTCAATCCCATTCAGAACTTATTTCTACAGTTCTCTTGCCTTATTTTTATTATGTTATTAGGTAATTGATCAGTTAGGTGGTTTAATGTGAGCCAAACCTGTGGTGAGGTTTGTGGTAAATGGCGTATTTAACTGTAATCCAATATGTAAGTAGTTGGTATTTTCACAAATTGAAGCATATTTGCTCTGAATTTGGATCCAACTTAATGAAAGCCTGTTTTTTGTTTATTTGTTTGTTTTTTCTCTCCTGGTTAGGATGGAGTAATGGTGCTGAGTGCGACTCACAGATACAAGAAGAAATATGTCACTTCTCTGCTTTATAAGCCTATTTAAACCTCAGCTGCCCCCCAGTGCTTTTAGCAGCATGTTTATAATCTGCTGTGTTTTTGTTTGTCTGTTGTTGGGTTTTTGTGTGTGTGTGTGTGTGTGTCTGTGTGTGTGTGCGTGTGTCTCTTTTTGTGTATATGCGTGTGTGGTTGCGCGCACTTGTTGTTACATTTAGCCAAATCTTGCACTGAAACAAGTTTACAGATGAGCTTAGAGGCCCATGGCTGTGACTTGGGTTTTAAAGAGGCTGCACTTCTGTCTACATAGGGCTCTAAACAATAGTAGCGAAGTGTGTGTGCCAGGTGTTGGAGAAAGCAATGAGAACCATATTGTGGCTTTTACCTTTGACATCTACAGACAGGAGACTGACTAAATCACTGTGTGTATTCAAGCGTTTGCTGCTCCTTGTGATTCATATTCATGTTTTCTGGGGTTCGAAGTCCCGCATTACTTTTTTTCAGGTAGAGAACCTGTAAATGATATGTTACATTGGATTTTGGGTTTTAATTCAGTTGAGTTTGAATTTTAATCAGTGTTGTGTGATCGTATTCGCCTTTCCACTGATTCCGTTAAGCTTTTAACTGAGTAAATGCTGAATAACAGGGAGACTTAAACTGGCATGAAGTCTAGTTCAACAGGCTGATGCGAAGAGCAACAAATTTAGCATTGCTTGAACTTAAAGTGCAATAAAAAGCAGAAATACTAAATTTTAGCTCAACCCAGAAGTATCATGTTTATTCTTGTTTAGCAAGCAGGAACATCAGCTAGTGCTCAAACATTTGCAACGACTTGGAGCTGTCCTTGTTTGTGAAAGAAAAGCAAATTTCTTTTCATTTAATGTAACATGAAATTGATTAGCAGTTAATGGTTAATTCATTTAGGGCTGATTATCATTTAATGGTCTGTCCACATGCGTGTACAGACGCACATTTTTAGAAAGAGAGAGGCTTTGGCAACGCCATGGCAACTTCCAGTTGCTAGGGAAATCTGTGCAGTTCCTAACCAGCTGAAAGTGGTTGCTGGTTGTCTCAAATGTAGTGCTATGCCAAAAACCACCATGTGATTACTTTGTTCGTAGATTGTGACAGTTGCCCATAGTTTGCAAGAAAGATGCTGAGTTGTCTGCAAACACTTGATAATGACTCACCGAAGTAAAAGCTATGCTTTAGTGAGTGACTGAGGCTTAGCAGTCAATTTCACAGCGACTGCCAGCAACCACACACAACAGGTTGTGGTATACTAATTTTTCCCTAACGATCGGTGGTTGCCAGTTGGTCTCCAACTGGTCTCTAGGCCTGTGTAACTGAGGCCTAACATGGTCAGTCAGCCTTTTAAACTAATGATAAATTTGTATTAGTGAATACAGTTTGCCATTCAAATAAGAGTGGAGGTTTCTACAATAAAAAAAGAGAACTGTACTTATGAAAACTTTGGATAATAATTGAAAGGTTTTTATTATATTAGCTGAAAAATCAAATATGACTTTCTTTAAAAAACAAGGACATTTCTGACCCCAGTCTTTGGGTCCTGGTTTGTAGTGTTGAAAATGCAGAACCCACAGTTGGGTTTGATGCTGTTTCTTGTCGTTCAGTGGAATCTGCCAAATACATTTCAGTTTATGGTAAAGTTTTGGTCACCGTGGGAAGAGTGCTCACCTGTTTAAACTGGGAAACCCACTTTCCACATGATGATGGTCAAAGGTCATTTAGTTCTGCTGTTGCCTTGATGTAAGTTTTCGAGCACTTTACTGTTCTTTGAGCAGGAGTGTCGATGTAAGCTTTTAACTATGCAGCAGAGAACTCGTGTACTGTAGCTTCTCTGGACTACAGGATCTGATTTAGTCTAATTAAGATATTTTGCTGTGCTTTGTGTGTGTCTGTATGGAGTTGTATTCATCAAACAGGATTACAGGAATGTACTGTATCTGTTACATGTACTGTATAGTTCTACACAGAGGCCTGTACACGCAAACAGTTTCACCTTGCTGCTTGGTATTGACTGCCCTTAAAAAGATACATGTGGTGCACATTTAGAAAGTGACTGAACGCGCAACACCTCAAACAGTAGTCAGAGGCACATTATGATGAATCGGCAGGGCTGTAGACATGAACAGAACTCAAATGTTGTACAAAGTTTGCTTACCATGTGTGTTCATAAAAGCATTTTAAGCTAATCTTTTTTTTTTTTTGGTATAGTGGCTTTAAAAGTTGTGTTTGCCACTTGCAATTTGATGTTTAATTGTTTGCATCTTAAGTACAGTATATACCAATGTCTGGTAAACTCCAGACTTGTAAAAGGGGCTTTCATAAATCCTGTTGGGTGTACAAGTGTTTTGTAAAAGCTAAGCCTAGCTAGGAAGTTTCGTCCAAAGAGTTTCATATGACAAGGGATTGTGGCAATGCAGCCAGTTCCCCAGACATGGATTAAGTCCTAAATTCAAAGAAGATCCATGTCTGGTAGACCTAGCTGTTTTAAGTTTGAAACTGAAACTTGAATTTTACAGCGGTTTCATGAATGTTTTTAAAAATGCTTTGCAGAAGCAGTGTAAGGATCAACTGTACAAGGTTTTACTTGTTTGCAAATAAATCAAAATAAGGAGGGTGCACTGATCCCATTTCCTCTGTCTTCTCTTTAACTCGACTCTTTATTGTATCTATGGATTTGTGGTTAAACATCTGTCCTTAATACCTGCTTTTATTTCAGCCACTTAATTTTAAACCACTGGAGACAAATTTGGAGAGGGTAACATACACATGAACAGATGAGGGATGGTGAACAAAGGGGATGAAGGGTTGAATTTGGTGCTGCATGGCAGGAGGAAAGAGGAAGACCACAGAGAAGATTCATGGATATAGTGAAGGAGGTTGGTGTGGCAGAGGATGCTAGGGATGGGGTGAGATGGAAGCAGATGATCCAATACCCTAAAGATGACTTGATCTCAAACCACGGTTCAACCTCTCACCTTGTTGCAGTGATGAGTGCACCAGAAGGTGTCAGTTCACTCTGGCATCACTCTTATTTGTGGTGTTTGTCAAATGAACTTTTCCTACTGGTAATATAAAAAGACAAATTCAAATCAATTCAGCTGTATTTATATAGCGCCAAATCACAACAACTGTCACCTCAAGGTGCTTTATATTGTAAGGTACCACAGTGGGAGGGGAAAACTCCCTGCTACTGGTGATCTGAATGTAAAACAAACAAGTGGGTTTTTTTTTTTTTTTTAATTTTTATTGTTTCCCAAAATCCTTCAGTGGTAATACTTTTGCCAACACAACACACGGTTAACTCATCAGAGACAGGACCCTGAAGAGTCCTGCATCGGCCTCCTAGTTCATTACGCACAAACTCAGGAAAAAAAGCTGCACCAATCAGAGCACAATATACATATGCAACTCGGCACCAACAAAGCATTGTTGGTTCCCTCCTTAACAAAAAGCCTTTGTTTACGCTCTTATAAGGTGCTCTGTGAATCAAACACTTCATAATCTTTTCAGTCACCGGCTTTTAATTTTATTTACAGTACGCAAATTTTCAAAACTTTTAACCACTTTGTCTAAAACTTGGCAACTTTTGTCTTTTTTTCTGAAGACTTGAGCGCAAACAAAACCTAATTTGGCAGAACTCAGGTAGACGCTTGTCGAAGGCCATTTCTACCACTGAGAGCAGACTTAAGACGCTCTCGAGCTAAAATTTGAAGGCAAGTAAAGCAACATCAATCAGAGCTTTGTTACAGGTGGATGGCATTGTGATCAGTGTCGTAAATATCACGAAGGCATAGTTTACTTAGCAGACAGCCTATATATGACTAAGTGATTCAAAGTGACACAAACCTCTTAACGTACACTGCATGTAAATAATACATTGCAAACACACTCAGAATTCAATGATGTTTAACATCAAAATAAAACATATCAAGCTATTGCACAGCTACCCAGGTAATCAACTTTGCAAAAAAGCAAATGTTGGATGTTTCCACGCACGCACTCACACAAAACATCATCCAGAAAAGCAGGTTTGTTTGGGTTTTTTTTTTTACAGCATAAAATGGCAAATGTACAGCAAGAAAACACACCAAACTAAATGTGAAGTGAGTGAATTATGGAACAACGACCCCACCAGCAGCCTGCCAAAGTTTGCATCATCCATACTGCCGTTGCCATGGGAATGCTAGGATGGCCTGAACCAAGAGAAATAGCAAAGACAATAGCATATGGCCACTTGGTTGAGTTTTTTTTTTGGTCCAATAAAGGAGCTCATTTCTGTCACACAGTTTTAAATAAAATGAACACAGCTGTCTAACGGTTACCGTCTCTGTGGTTCAACAGGCCCACCCAATAACTTAACACTCGGGTAACCCCTCCGACCTGATCCAACTGGGGTTTCGCCATTCTCATGGATAAGGCAAGTCAGAGTGAAGCACAGAGTTCAAAGCTCAAACTTTGGCAAGTTTTGGCGATCCCCTGTTCCATAGCTTAAATTTTCACCATTTACAATCTCTGTCATGCATAAACACTCGAGAAAAAGAAGTATAATCGTAACACCGGCCGTCTCCTAACATCAGTATAAGCGTGAATGATAATAATTCAGTGTCGGGCAAAGAAGTAATAACCCAGTGCAGCATAATCATTCAAGAAACTACATCGTTATTGCACATGCTCGTATGAGAACTCCTGCAGAGGAGTGAATACGCGTGTTTAGCCTGGTTCCATTTGAGTACTTGAACCTCTTTTTACAAACTATAGTCAAGCCTGGAAATCACAATCAGCCAGGTTCACAATTCTGTGACTTGTTTAGTGTTTTTGAGTTTGGAGTTGGATGCCAGTAAAGCACCTCTGGGGTCTAAAAGAGGATGTTTGTGACTGAAATGGAACCTTCCTGTTCAGCTGTTTCTAAGCCTCAGCTAATAATAATAATAATAATAATAATAATGTATACTTTATTGATCCCCGTGGGGAAATTCCTCTCTGCATTTAACCCATTCACTCAGTGAAGCAGTCTGACATACTAATGTCTGACATACCATTCATAAGCTTCCTCCACAAACACAGATATAGCTAGTAGCAAACTAATAGCAGTGATCGACTACCTACTGTACATTCCTCCACTGTGTGTAATGATACATTGTCAGTGTCATTTTTCTTTGCATTGCATTTGCAAGAAGGTGTCCTTTTTAATTAGAGTGCCACAAGAATGAGTACTTGAGTTTCTGTGGCAGTCAAAGGTGAAGCTGTCTTGTCTTTGAGTGGGCTGTGTTCAATCACACACACACACACATATATATATATATATATATATATATATATATATATAGATATATATATATATGTGTGTGTGTGTACCTGTGTGCAGAATTCCTTTCACAAGCCATTTTAAACATGCATGAACATATCTTCCATCCACAGGCTGTCTGGCTCTCTCTCAGGGATGCCTTTAACGCAGGTAAAGTGGTGTGCATCTTTAAGCTGTCCAGTGATGCAAAATCTTTACCTGATAAATACCCAAATTCTTTCTGTGTAACCCGGCATCTAAAGGCATCCTCGACCACTTCCGTCACATAATTGAAGCCTTCATAGGCACATTTTAAACACCTTCTTCTGACACACACACTACAAGGCAAACTGCTGACTGTATCACTCAAAGACAATAATACACATGATGGTGGGGGATGTCACAGACAGTGGAGTGGGTGAGGGGAATCGGGTAAGCCTCCGGGTGCACATTACACTGTGCACACAGTGCCTGGAGGAGGGAAGGACTGAAGCATTTATGGCTGGACGGCGGTAAAGGGCAGGGTTTGTGAGAGGAAAGGTGGGATGGTGGGTCTTGGCTGTTTCAGCATAGAGGTCAGAGGTCGTAGCATTTAGGCTGGTTCTTTGAAAGTCTAAAGCAGGCATTGGCTGCTGCGCTTTCTCGCTGCGGTACGCTGACTGGCCCTAGTCACAGTGACTCCAGAAGCACCACCGGCCTTCAGGAAACTGCGATCAGCAGGCCGCTGTCTGGCAGCACCTCCTGGCTCTTCAGCTGGATTTTTTTTTTTTTTTTTTGGTAAAGAAC
>VUQG01022970.1:6177-35836 GCA_015106755.1 Etia nguti | reverse complement strand
TGTTTTTTATTATATTGCTCTCTTTTTTGCTTGTTCTCTCCTTTTTGTTTCTCAACAGGTGATCCAGGTGATTGATATATATATATATATATGTATTGTTTTGCCCTCCACCCTTTTTTTTTGTTTGTTTTTTTGTGTCCTTTATCATCGTACCTCTTCCCTGCTGTTTTTCTTTCCCTCCCTCTCTTTCTTTTTCCCTTCCCTTTCCCCCAGTCATGTCTGTCCCGTATGTAACAACCGAATATAAAATAAATAAACAATAAAAACAAAGGTCAATCAAATGGACCAATACCGCAAGGCCGGGATGGTCCACTTGGTATAGTAAATCCGTTGGGCATCTTACTTGGCCTTCAGACAATAATTCTGATGGCAAAAGATCCAAACGGGACAGGCGGAAAAAAAAAAAGAAAAAGAAAATGAAAAATTACACTCAACATATCTCCATTTTTAGGAACAGCTTTTATTTTTAATATTGAGAAATTTTTATTTAACACAAACAAAAGCACAGAGAACAAAAGCAGAAAATCATTAATATTGCACCGTTAGGAGCAGTTTTGGCTTACAGGAGCAGATTTAGATATGTTCAACTTCGGTTCAGTTCAATATGAACATCGGACACTGTAACAATATACCGAGAAGCCTGCTTCCTTTAACACTGGAATTCTTATAAATGGCAACTATTTTTTTTCTCTCTATGCCTAAACTTTAAGATAACCTTAGATTACAGTATAGCTAGGTTTTTTTTGTTCATTTTTTTTGTTCATCTCTGCAATAGATTTAAAATATAACAACCACAACACAACCAAAGCCGTGACTCTCTGCTTTAAATCGAGGCTTTGAACAAAAACTTTGGATTGCGATTGCTAAATTTTTTTAGCAGACGTTTACCTTTTCATATGATATAGGTATAGGTTGATCTTCAATAAGATCAACCTCTGGTATAGGCTGATCCTATTTAAACATGCCCAACAACTCCTGTTTCCACCTTGTGGTGAACCCTCTCTGGAGGGGTTGAACAGAAACAACAAAACCTTTACCTTAAAGCTTGAGGTCCGGACTTCAGTTACATTTTTGTCATTTAATTTTAAATCTGTTTTATTGTCCAAATATTTCTGGACCTAACTATACTTCATCACATTCTGACATATTCTTTTACTCTTCAGTACAGTTTTTAAGCACAACCACCTGTTGTATTTTAGTGGGTCTATGATGCAATAGAGAAGTGCTATACTACTCAAGCTTACATGACATGCCCACTTTAGTATGTTTTAGGGCGCCAAGGGACTAAACCCTTTTAGGCCTAATTGATATCACCTGTTAGGACACTTTGAAACTTTGCTGTGCATAAGTAGAATGTAAATGGTATAAGTAGCAATGTGACTGCAGTTTCTAACAGTGTCAAAACATGCTTTGTGTTTTTGTCGATTTGGGACTTTCTTCATTGCCAAAGCCTTTAGGGAACCAGGTGCTTGTTTTTAGTTTCTAAATGCAAGGGTTTCCATAGCAACTTTGTGTTAAACGTCACAGTATTCTATGCTGTGGGTTATTCCCTTGTGCAAACTCTATATAAATGCAGACTTTTGGAACAAGTGTATAAAAAGCACTTAATATCCGGGAAAATGTTCCCATGCACTTGGACAATTTGACAGCAGGACAGCCCTAAGGCCTCAGGGTCTTGCGAGCGTAAAGCTTAGTTCATGGAATAAGCCTCAAAATCTGTAAGTTTGTAAGTGCTAAGGTTGTGATTGAGTCATAGACCTTGTTTTTACCTCAGTATGAGCCATGTTGCAGCATGTGCCAGCTCTGTGAAGCTGTTACAGATATCTGATGAGTTTCTCTGCTAACATCTAATCCAGCACTTACCTGAAAGGATAAGATGAGCTCCCACACTGCAGCAGAAACAGCCCCTCATAACTCTCACATCTTAAATTTCATGAATCTAATTACCATTGGGTATTGTCCATTATATATACACACAGAGGACAGCAAGTCAGACCTAACATAGTTCTGAGGCCTTTCAATTCTATTATTAGATATATAAAGTTGAAAGATATTGGAAAGATGGTTGGACAGAAAACCTAACGTTGTGCAATATCTGAGTTAGTTTGGGATAAGCTAGCGATAGTTATCCACAGAGGGCCAAAAAGCCAGGTAGCTTGGTAACTGACTAAAGATGGGGATTGATAAGGTTTTATTGAAACCAATGCCATCATCTGCTTACCAATCTTGTTCTTAATCGACTCCCTCATTGATTCCTAAACAAATATACCAACACACATTTTTTCAGTCCAGCTACTTTATTGTCTAAAAAAGTCACCCAGTTGGGAAACAGAAGTGGTAACACTGTGATACACGTACATCGTCAAATACATGGCACTCCTGGAAATGAATCCCATGCTATGCAAAGATGTTTCAACATGTTACTGGTGTTTCCACCTCAACTCAAATAATTATGTCACATTACAGGTAGCACTGGTATGATCTTTCTTTATGGAGATGCATGTAAATCAAGCAAAATTTAAAGTTGTTTTAAATTCTACACTTTATTAGAGTGAAATGGTTTAGAAGTGTCACATCCCAACAAACGTGGTTGAAACCTCAACATCATCTCTCTGGTCAAAACTAATCATGGTACAAGTGCAAAAACAGAGCTGTAGATGGATGTTGACATTGTTTCCACGCAGAACAGAGGTCTAGTCAGACCGTCTGTTACAAAACGATGAGTATCTCAGTATATCAGGTTGTTTCAGTGAGTGAATTAAATGGTCACACAATGTTTTCTCCACCTACAAAGACTAGCATTACTAGTCTCTGCATTCTGTCTCATTTGTTGCGCAGTGAATTGAATGTGTTGGCCCGTCACGTCTCTCATGATGCTGGTATAGCATCCATGCAGTTGGTTCACATTTCATCGTGCTGACATAAAAGCCTGGGGGGTGTATGAATCTTGGATTTGTATCAGTTGCAATCAAATGTCCAGTTAGTGGATGTGTGGCTATGTAAAGTTTTACCTTTGCCTTTACCTTTGAGACAGACAGTGATTTCAAAAACACCCAAGGTAGGGAAGATGGTATCAGCGATGTACTAGATTTCATGATGTCATCAGAGATCCCCAGTTATCCCCAGTCGTGGCAGATGGCTGCCCCTTCCAGATCCTGTTTCTACAGGGTGTTTCTTCCTGTTAAAGGGGAGATTTTCTTCCCAATGTCACCGAGTGCTTGCTTATAGGGGTTTTCTAATTGTTGGGTTTTTCTCTGTATTATTGTAGGGTATTAACCTTACAATATAAAGTGTCTTGAGGCAACTGTTGTGATTTGCTGAATGTGAAAAACATGCAGAAAATTTAGGCTAGCTTGTCATTTTCAGCTCTCAGGACACAGTGATGAATTGGGTCTGTAATCGTTTCTTTTCTCTTGCATTCCTTTTGAAAAACTCTTAAAACACACACCGAACATATTGAACTCTCTTTATTCAGCATTTATGGCAGTCCTGTTGTTATACAAATAGTTTACAGTAAAAGACTAGCCATTTAAAAAAGGGTTAAAGTGCAGATTTATTAGTGTTCTATTAAAAATAAAAGTAAATGGGCCTTGCACAGAGTTTATGATTTAAATGCATTTAAACAGTTCAAAGGAACAATAAAGGTTTACCATCTCCACCCACTGCAAACTCACAGTGTGCCTGACTTCCTCATATTTAACTAACATTGCACAAAAGGTTTTCATAAAATTAAATATGTTGTCATAGAATTAATTTTAACTTGATGATTATTTGATTATAACCCACATATAACCCCTGAATAACCACGCTGGAATGTTTCACCAGCCACAGTGCTGATCACTAAAGCTTTTTTCTTATTTTCTTATTGTACTACACAAATAGCTGCAATAAAGAAACATAAACAGACACAGAGAGAAGAAAAAGTTAAAAGTAGTTAACAGTGTTGAAAGAAAGAATGTGTGAATTAACAATAGCCAGTGTGCTAATAAATCCACACAAATTGGCTTTACTCAGTGGTTGCTACAACGGCGCTTGCTCCCAATTAAACCCCTCTCATTACTGTGTTTTGCCCATTAATTGTGGGAAAATAACTCAGTGTATTAACAAGAGCTGCTTTCATTACATCACACATGGCTCTGGTTAATAAATGAGTGAGATTCCAAGAAGATAAGTCAAAAAATATATATCTGTCAAGAGTAGAATAACTAGGTGTGATGATGGCTGATGGGGGATCATTTCTAAACGGTTAGCTATTAAAATGTACATTTCTGAGAGCTGCCTAAACAAAGTCTTCCTTCGATTAACAAAATTAGTGGAATCTAAATGACAGCTCTTTGTGTCCCTTTGTTGATAGGCTACATAGGGTTTCAGTAATGACAATCTGGTGGTTGTTAAACGAAAGCGGGATTTTCTCAGACAGTCTCCCCCTGCTGGTAGAGTAGCTTCATCTGAGTGAGAATCAAGGGGAAGAAAATTCGTTCATTTCCCGCTCAGTCCAAACTGAGAAGTTCATCGAGCACGCACAACAAGGGGGAGCTTCTATGCTGGCTGCATGTCCATTTCTACACATCTGCTTTAGATCATTGGCACTGGTAGACTTCTGTGGGAGAAAACTGGGATAAGAAAGAGTAAAAATGTGTCTCCGAACGTGCCCGTGATGTTTTTTCTCTGTGTGTTCCTTTAGCTTCTTCAGTAGGAGCACCACAGCACCCCAAAAAGACGGAAACGGGAGTACGTAGATTACTGCCATGGCCTCTGTGGTGTTGGATTGGGGTTGGGATAGATGGGCGCCGGTGTTGGGTGACGGTAGTTTGGCACTACATTGGGTTTTGGAGGATACGTTGGGGTAGGGTACTGATGCATGCCGTGTGGCTGGCTGTGGGTGATGGTGTGGGCTGGTGAGGAAGCGGCAGAAGAGGAGTCAGGAAGGTGAAGGTAGAGAGGAGCAGAGGGAGCGGAGGGAGCGGACGGTGCAGTCGGCGTTGGGACCCTCTGCAGGACAACATGTGGGTAAAGCTGAGACTCGGAGCGGTAGAGCCCAGGCATGGAAGCCTTCAGCAAACTCTCCTGACTCCTGAAAGACAGAAGCACAATAAGCCATCTGTTATTACAAACAAGGGAACACATATGAAATGTATCCATGTTAGGCTAAGTCTTCACTTCAAGATTAGATTAAAGTACAGATCAAAACAAAGAACTGGTTTATTGAAACATGTCAGGAATTAAAGAAATACTACAACTATAAAATGACCCAACTTTAACTTGACTCAGCAGATGGTTGTTACACAGAACCAGTGAGTGTTTTCACACCTGCTGTGTTTAGTCTGGTTAAACCAGACTTGGTTTGTCCCCTCTTGGTGCGGTAATTGCACTCAAGTGTAGACCAAAACAACCCCATCAAGACCCTCTAGAGGAAGTGGTCTAAGCCTGGTTCCAAATGAACACGATTCATTTCGCATGTTTTTACATGCATAACACAATACAGGGGTGTTCAATTTACTCCTACCAGTCGCATATATCCAAAATAAAGGTCTAAGGGGCAAACCTTCTTACTTCTTACATATTCGTCTCGGCACAGTTTGGGAGAAATGTTGAGTTTTTTTGTTTTAAGTGACTTTTAAAAAAGATTTTCTGTGTTTGGTTCCTGTGAATGTTGCCAGTTTACCTTTGGTATCCTCTGTTCTCGTATCCACTGAGGCCTCCTGTCAGGTAGAGGGGGCTGTCTGGAGCAAGACGGGGGTTCATCCTCTGGGACAGGTGGAAGATCTTAGGTGGAGGGAAGGCTTCCCATTCGCCCTCCTCTCTCTCCAGCCAGCACTCGCTGCGACGGGCGGAGCGCTTGTCTCTGCGTCTGACGAGGTCACAGGAGAGATTTATCAGTTTTTGAGAGTTTGATACCAACATAACTCTTTGGCATCGCCATCCTCATTCCTACCTGCTCCGTCCATCTTTCTTGGAACGGTCCCGGCTGGATCGCTCCTGCAGACAGCAGATGAGAAAGGACAGGGACATGGCGAGGATGACAATGCCACTAACAACTGAGGCCAGCACAGCCACTCTCAGTCCACGGTCCTCCGGCCTGGGGATTGCTGTTGGGAGAGCAGAAATGACTCTTCAGATTCTCTCCTCTTTCCTCTTTGCTTTGATTGCCCACGATGCGTTTGCATGTTGAGAGGAACAGTTAGACTTGTTCCCTGAGCATAAAAAGGAACTGTGCACTGTCAGTGAGTCTTTTTTTATAAAAACAGAGGTATGAATGGTGAAAAATAGCCTCAGCCATTGCAGAGCAGAAATTCTTACTAAATGCAGGAGAGAACATTTAGGGCTAATATATTTAAGTTTTAAGTTTTCCACACTTAAATCTACACACCTTCACAGACAGGCAGGTAGTTGCTCCACTGCGCTTTACCGTTCCTGACATGGCAGTAGATTTTGTCGCTGCCAACCAGCTGGTATCCATCTCTGCACCAAAAGGCCAAAACACTCCCGATCGACACGCCTGTTCCACCCTCCACGTAGAAGGAACCCCGACGTGGTGGCAGGACAGGCATACAGGACAGACCTGATGGAGGGTGGGACAAAAGTGCTTAGATCAACCAAACACTTGGTCATTGTGCTAAAGAAATAGGGATTAAGTTAGACAGGGAGCCCTCCAAAAGTCCTCAGGGGGCACTGAGATTGGGTTTAGTGAGTAGAGGAAGGTACACCTTCCTTTAAACCTACTTTATTCTGATTGAAAGCCCCTCGCAAACAAAAGGCTGAATGAGTAGGGCTACTGTGCTCACAGCCAAAGGTGTGCCAGAGATAACTATGTTAGTGATATCTACTCTCAGGGACATCGCAGAGCAGCCATCGAGAGCCTAGAACAGAAAAATGATGCTTAGAGCTCATTACAAAGACCTCATTTTAACCTTTATTGATGTTGAATATCAACTTCAGGTACTATAACAGTATATGTATGAGAGAGAGCCCTCTAAAAATTTTTCACTGAGGTCATGAGGTAGTGTGCGTGAGCTCCTAGAACCAACATTATGCCTTCTCATGAATTACTGCCTTTTGATTTCTGTGGATTTACTGTCTTTTCCAATAGCTGGACCATCTTTAGCAGAGTTAATGGATGCATTTTCCCCCGTTTCTTTTCCCGCTTCTTTATCCATGTTCATTTGAAGCATAAACACAGCTTACTCCCGAGTTTCTGCAATCTGTGGTGGGACACTTAGATTACCATTTTCACCAGCAGAGAGAGATAAATGGAGAAAAGCAGAGGCATGCAGTACTATTTTTATCTTCCTCATGCTACAATACACAAATACCTCTGAGAGGTCTTGTGATACAGTAGCTATTGTTAGCTTGTGCTGTGGGGATTTTTGAAGCGCTCAGAAAATCTCATGTAAACATAGAGCATCACTGATTGCACAAAGCGTCCCACATTTTTATACTGCAGCTTACAGAAAAGCAAAGCAAGCATTTTTTGTTTGTTTGTTTGGGTTTTTTTGCATCGCTGCAAAAAATGATAGAAAAAATGAACATATGATAGTGGCTGACATGGTTGTGCATACAGTCGATGGTAGTGATGATTTAGCAGTCACCAGGTGTAAACTAAACTGCAGAAATTCTGGGTTTTAAATAATTTTGCCAGAATGTTACATTTGAGTTTTATCTGCAGAGTTTTATATTAATAATGGCGGATATCCAGCAGAATGTACAGAAATATTATTTTGACCTCATCATGGAATTGGAAAGCTGCATTATCACTTGAATCATTAACTGAAGAAAACTTTCAGCTACCAAAAAAATCAAAAATTTATACATTGTGAAGATTACTATGACGTACTATGTCACATAGTACGTTAGTTAACTACACTAACAACTAACAACTAGTTGCTTCAGTTGCCCACTTAGAAATTGAGAAAAACTTGGTCCACCCATTTTGCGTCACCAGTGTTTATAGCAGGGGTGTCGAACTCCAGGCCTCAAGGGCCGGTGTCCTGCAGGTTTTAGATCTCACCCTGGGTCAACACACCTGAATCAAATGATTAGTTCATTACCAGGCCTCTGGAGAACTCAAGACACGTTGAGGAGGTAATAAGGACACATCTAAAACATGCAGGACACCGGCCCCCCGAGGCCTGGAATCCGACACCCCTGGTTTATAGTACTCATCGTCACCTGAAGTCTCAGAGTACTGTTGACTTTTAACTTGAAAGTTGGAATTTCTGTGTCCCAGTCGTGATTTTCAACTGGAAAATCAGGATTGCCCAGTTGAATCTGTTGGGCATTTTGCTTCACTGCCAGACAATATAAAATTTCAATATGAACTTTTAATCTATACTGCCGCTGCTGTTTGTGATTTACTAAAAAAGCCCCACACAAAGCACTGACCAGGTTCCACCCATGAAGGTGCTGCAGCGATGGCAAAGAAGCATCATGCTGTATCGATAATGATGCATGAATGGGTCAACCTTTCTAAAATGCAAAACAAATCCTGTTTTTTGTGCTCTTCTGACTTTACTACTGGAACGCACTAACGCAGTTACTAGGTCACTAGGGTTTCTACAGTGTCCGGTAGCTAAATGCTATGCTAGCACTACCACTGCCATAACTCTGCCTACAGGGTTATCAAATTTTTGCTGCACTTACTTTTGGCCAAATGAAGTCAGAATAATTATTTTATTACATGTCTATGGAAAAATTTAAAAAGATATAAGATATAAGATATTTTGGTAAAATTCGTCTTTAGTGGCCCTGGGTCAGCCTTGAATACTAACAGGCTAGCTTTTTTCTCTTTCTCGACACAGTTTAGCGCAGCAGGTGTAGCCAACTACAATGGCAGAAGCTTATTCACAGGTTCACACTTCTCCTTCTGTGTTACTTTGGATGGAAACTATCGTTAAGGTGCAATAACTGCCACCTACTGTGCTGCAGTTTCAACTAGATGTGTGGTATGTGTAGTGCTATCATGATACTAATATTTCATGTTTTAAATATCAAAATCGGTATATCACAACAGCCCAGAAAGGTTTGCTGAACACAGCAACGCGAGGCGTGTTAGAACATGAATTTCTAAACTGAAAGATGCTAATGAAGATGACCAGGTTGATTCTTTCTGGGTTGGACACCTTTGTACTCTCTATAGTAATATTTTCTATTTTCAGTCAAAAAAAAATCATTTGTGCTTTAAAATGGATTGAAGAATTAAACAGGGAAAGTAAACTACAGCAGTGTTTGCTATTATAGTGTTTTAATGAGTAATGGCCAGAGGAGCACGTGATGCTGTGGAATGCTTTGCTGTGTCACTATTAGTGTAATCTGTGGTTGTGTGTGTGTGTGTGTGTGTGTGTGTGTGTGTGAGAGAGAGAGAGAGAGAGAGAGACATATCATCCCTATGAACATACAAGCTGCTCTCTGCTGATTAGGAGCGACAGATGGGAGGATTTCTGCTGCGTTAGAGACAGTGAGGGAGAGGATCCCGTGATCCTATGTGAAGATGACATCCTCTCATATACACACACACAAACACACACACACACAGAGTTACACATCACAGCACACACACTAGACACGTGCGTGATTGCTACAGTACAGGGAAACAAGGACAAGCTGACTCTGTTCTTTTTTAAACTGGGGGCTAAAAGCCTTTCTGTTTCCCCTAAGAGACCTTTTACTCATGCTTTCTGTTTGTATGTAGTATATATCTATCTGGCGATCATCACCTTTTTTGTAGAGGACTTTATAGAGTACTAAAAAAAAAAAGCTTGAATTTTTCAGGTCCTGATTTCTGTATTGGCAGAGCATGCACACACGGCACTAGAGATAAAGAAATTACATTAATGGACATCATCTGTTTAAATAATTCAAATAATCTGCTTTACAGTCATGAAATATAGCACATCTTTAACTTATAAAAGACCTTATGTTTAACCCTTTTCAAGAAAAGATACACACTCAAGGTATCATCAGTGATGTGGAGTCGAATTTCTTTTATTTTCAAATATTTAGCTCTTCTCTTTTGCTTCTTTGCAACATTCAATATTCCTGCTGTGGAAATAAAAAGTAGTTCCTCATTTGTGTTGTATTGAAGCAAACCTCTCACAGAAAGAATATTAAAGAGATAAATTTGCATTAGAATGAAAGCTAAATGATCTTTAATTACAACGAGGTGAATGCAATTATCATCAGAGATTCATCTGGTGAGTTTATCAGACATTATTACAGCACCAGGAGCTCTCAGTTTATGATCTATTAAAAAGGCAGCACACTAAACAACACATTGTTCACTGTCCTCATGGCCATATTGATTATCAACTGGTGCAGAATATTAACTTTCAGCCATATGGATTTACATTTAGCTGTTTTATTTACAGTAGGATTAGGTCACTAGAGGAACTTATAGATATACAGAGAGCCAGTGACTGGAGGCTATTGTTTGCTGTCCACAAACCACAGCATGCATAACAGTGTACTGTAACAAAAACAATGTTACTATCGTTGCCCCAGCAATGGACTCCCTCTGTTTTAAATGACAAGGCTATTACATTTATAGCAGTATGGATTTGTAGTACTCAGAGAGACACATTGTTCAAAGGTAACTCTTTTGGTTGTCACTTACAAGTACAATTTTGGCAAGTACCACCTAAACAGTTCACCCTGTTCAACAGCTAGCAGCTAACTTTGGCTATGTGTGATCTGCAGCTAGTGGACGCTGGGTTTGAGCTACTGTCTGTTTACAATGAACAAAAGGTTCTTGATGTGATTACAATTGAGGCACTGAGGTTTAATGCTAAAATGCTCAGTAAAGCTGAAGGGAACGGACAGGCAGGCTCACAGCCCCTCCTCTCACTAGCAGCTGAACACCTGAACAGTAGTTGTGGTTCACGACACTAAACAATGAGGAACTTCAAAGATCAGTAAAGCTCCAATTTCAACAGCACTTAAATTTTAAAGATTTATCACAAATGCTAAACTGGCTGGCACACACGTTAACCTTAGCCATTTCACTATTAGTAGTACCTGACAGCTACATTAGCCATCTGTTAAGTTACAATTAAGGTAGTGACTAGTGGCTAGCAGCAAACATTACCATCCCTGTCTTAAAGGGCCAGATTAAAGATGATAAAGGTCTTCCAGAAATTAGACAGAAGCAGTAGCAGCCCACTTTACCAACTCTATTTAAAAAATGAAACAATAAAGCCAACGTAAAGTACCTTAAACTTGCATTCTATCTGAAGGCCACCAGATGGCAATAGCTGTGGTTGTAAAACTGGTTCTTTAGAAACGTATGGAAAAATGGCTCTTTGTTTTAACTTCTGCAAACATTTTCTTGCTGGGCTTAGTCGGTCATTTTGGGTCATATTTTTCCCTGTTGTATTGAAAATTGTGTTCACACCAACATTGAAATTGTAATATTGTGACAAAACTAGTGTTGAACAATAAGACCAGCAGACAATGAAATAAATAAATAAATATAAAAAAATTCCCATTTGCCCTCTAAGTTAAAACACTATACACGAAATAATGTTAAATGTCTATTGCTGGTACAAAAATGGTCTCTTTATGTAATTCTGCAGTTCATGACTGTAAAGGGGTGTGGCTATTTAAAGGTACTGTCGAGTATCAACTGTGGTTTTTCATTTTATTTTAAGCCTGTTTTTCACCGGCTATAATTAACCATTAGTTGGCTATCCAAATATACATCCAGTTTCAAAAAATCTAAGATTTCACCAGCCAAAAGCTTCAAAACCCAATGAGGTTTTTCATGGTGGTTTTATGTAGTCCTTTGACAAAGTCAAAGTCAGCCTGTTAACTGATATCCATTTATCAGCAATGTTTAAAGTGAACTTACTAAGCAACACATTAGGAAACGGTAAACTATTTAAGACTGAGATGTTTTTTGAGACTCTTAGCTTCCTCCCTCTGGGTTTTTACTGTAGAAAAGGAACAATGAAGACAGTGTAGAGCAAACAAGCACAACATCCTCAGTGGTGCTCAGAAGCAATGAAAAGCAAAATTAATGCTGAAAAGATTGAATCTGTGTGTTGGCAGTGGTGTAGTGTACTTTTTTCTTTATCTGAGTTTAGCTGAAATGAATGCTCACAGGGGACGTGTGAGAAGGGGACTAACAGCAGCTTCAAAGCACAGACTTCGTGTGCTTCTGCGAGGTATGCTGGTGTTCAGGTATTGTGTGTTTTCCCCAGAGAGGAGACTGTATGAGCGCAGTGAGGGTATGTGTGTGGTATGTGTGTGTGTTAGCTCTGTGCTCTGTGGTGTGTTTGCCCAGTCGAGTTGTTTCAGACCCATTCAGAAAAAAAAAAAAAAAATCAAAGAGTTTGGCTGCCAACAGGGTACTAATACAACTCTGCCCCCCACCCCTCCCCACTCCCCAAACCAGGCAACCCCACACTGCCCAACCAAACATCCACTCTGTTGTATTCTTCTTTATCATCTCCCACACTCGTCTCTGTCATGGAAGCACTCGGAATAGTTTGAGATTAAATAAAGATTAGGTTCTCCACATTAAAGATTCAAACGCACACATTCACACGCAGAGGGAACACGTCCAATACACACTATCTGTACCCACACCATGCACAAATGAAAACGCAGTGAATAAAAAATGCATGCGTGTTTTTATTAACAGTGGGTTTATAGAGCCCTTTACCCATTTTATTTCAATTTCAGCTACTTAAAAAAATTCTAATTTATAATCTTACCTAAAAAAAGGCAATTGTAATACTTGTCTTATGTATAAAAAAAATAAGCATTTCACAGAGTTGGGGGATAGTTCAGGCCAACGTCACAAAAGTTGTCCACAAAACCTATCCTTGGATACACAATGCTTCCAAATACACTTCATTTGAGTCAGGCAGATGCTAAAACTCTGAATTGATGCTAATGAGAGATGGGGTACGTGGCTGACTTGCTTCGTCTCGTTCGCCGTCGTGTTCCTGTCTTCTTGAGCACTTCTTTTTTTTTGCTCCATTTGCTCCAGCTGCTCTCTTATGTGATCTGAGCTCAAACAAACATCGTGCTTCCCTGTCCTATCCATCAGTGGATCTATTTCTGTGGCACCTCGCTGATGCGCTGCATCACAGCTGATTACCTAACGCCCGCAGCTCTCTCTGCTTGTGCAGCGTATGCTCCTGTGCAAACACGGAAATGCCTCAGCTGTGCATTAGTGCATGTGTCTAGTCTATGGCATATGTTTAACCCTTTTTCCTAACATGTGAAGTGATCAGCACATTTATGAGGGATTATCTTTTGGATTATGTTTCCCTTTTTTCATTGAGTGTGCAAAAACTACAGATGTTAGCCGAAAGATGCCAGCTTTCTCTGTTAACTAGCAGCTTTTGCTGGATCTGACCGAGGATAATTTCTCCAATTAGAGGTCTGACAGTAGAACTGAATTTTGAACAGCAATAGTGTCTTCTGAGTTTCAGTTAGACTTGGTGACAGCTCCATGAATTCAGTACATTCTGCACAAAATGAAAAGGGGAAAAAAGCAACAAAAAAAAGCACACATTTAAGGAAAAAAGCCTTCATCAAATTTATATAACAGGACATCCTATTCCCACTTTCTCCTCGTGCATGTTCCACCATGGTGCCTGTCACTTTGTTTCAAATGTGGAGAGTCAAGTAAAACTCATGCTTGCCTTTTAAAAATGTAGGAAATGGAAATACTGAGAGGATAAATTAGAATACTTATATCACAAAAGAAAATCAGAAATGACAGAGTGCAAGAGCAGTTGTTCCCCTTCTGCTTCACCCATCAAAGAAGAGAGAAGGCTCATTTCCAGCTCTAGCTTAGTGACTTTGTTGAGCTAGTTCTAAGCTGTGGGAAGGTAATAATGAAGTTGAGTCACTGCCAAAAGCCATATTGGATTGACAGGCCGGGGACAGAGGCAAGTCTTTTTTGTCTGAAGCTCACCGAGTCTGGACGGCTCTGGAGTGACGATAGTGTTTGTCATTGACAGAAATACCCCTGGATCTACGTGTGTGTGTGTGTGTGTGTGTGTGTGAACCGTGTTTATACATCATTGTGAGGACCAAAAATTGGAATGCTACTATACTTGTGGGGACCAACAGTCACTTATGGGACAAAATGCCCATCCCCACGAGTTTGAAGGCATTTTTGAGACTCAAAATGTGGTTTTAGTTTCAGGGTTACAACTAAATTATGGTTAGGGGTAGACATTCATTTTTGATGGTTAGGGTTAGGGTAAGCAGCTAGGGAACGCATTACGTCAATTAGATGTCCTCACTAAGATAAGAAAACAAGTGTGTGTGTGTCCTGGCATGTACCATACTCATCGCCAAATAAATTCTTGTCAATCAAACTGTAGAAATCTAGAAACTGCCAACATTATCTATGCCAAAACGCTCCTCTAAGTAACACCTTTCTTGAGTGTTTCTCGCTGAAGGGAAATTAGTGAACATTATGTGGTAACTGATACTAGAGGTTGGATTGGATGGGCAACGCTGTTGCCCCACAGAACGTCCATATATGGGCCATTTTGTGTGGCGCTTGCATGTTATTGCTGTGCCTGTGTGAGTTCCTCCCAAAAACATGGGACTAGTGATTCTAGACTAACCACAGATGGGCTAGCTAAAGGTAGATAAACTGAGTAAAGTGTATTGAATTAAATGCTGTGAGGATAAAATGTGCTTTAAGTGGTTAGTAAGACTAAAAATATGCTACATGAGTACACATTATTATTAGTCTTATGCATATGGGAAGAAGATTAAAATGGTGTGCTAATGGGAGAAACATATGTTATTTTTAGCTGTTGGAGAAAAAATAAATTCAAGTGGACAGAAGTAACTCAGGTTAAAATACACGGGATTTTATCTGCTACCGATGAGTGCATCTGTATGGCTGTGTGTAAGCGTGTCAGTAACAGGATTTCTTGCACTAGAAGTAACCTGGAATAGACAAAGGTAATAGGCTCTGCCGAGAAGGTAATCAGATTAAAAGCATCAAAACTTTTTACGTTTATGTTTTTGGCTGACTTTTTTATTTAAATCAACTCAGAGTGAACACAAGCAGCTTACAATCAACACTTAAGTAGACAATGTGTCTAAAACTGAACTTTATTGTTCTTATTCGCAAAGTTGAATTGCTTTAGAGTATTTCACTTGATCTGAACTTAGCTGCATTAGAAAAAACACTAAAAACACTAAAAAATATATATATAGAGAGGGTGTATCATTCAGCCAAACAATTGTAGATTTTTTTAATGAAGATTTTTTGGACAGAAATGTCTTTAGAGGGAAAATAAGAAATAGCCCAGATAGTCTGATGGCCAAAAAGGATTCACTGTCAATTTTGGCTTGTTCAGATTAAATAGCCCAAAGGCCTGCCAAGTAACAGATATAGGCCTAACTTAGGGATTAACATTAACTCTTACACTCTGTCGTGGTTAATAGGTTGTGTTACCGTGTTAACTTTGAGGCTTACGGCTTTTCTAAAGCTGAAATAACTGCTGCTTATCAGGAGTCTGCCAGTTCCTCCTCAGGAAGTCGATCAGGACATCAACATGCACCGCTGCAGCTTCTCACTCCATCTCCAGCTCAGTCTGCTATTGACCACATATTTAAAGCTCCATAAACCTGAGAAAAGTCGTACAAAACAAAGTATATCTACCAATAATTTCTTTTTATGCTGATATCTAAGTGTGCAGTGTTCAGTTCACTTCAAGTTCCTACTTTCCAAAATTTCCAACCCTAAGACAACTGGTTTCTAACTTTGTTCTGGTCTATTGTTTCTATCTGTATGCTAATCTGAAGGGGTGTAGAGCTGCCAATGTCAGTCTACTGGCCAGTTTATCATTTAGGCTTAAAATTCTCGTAAAATATTTGATGAATTCTTATGAAAAATTTCCCTAAAAATTAGTCTTAATGATTTTTTAATTGTTTTTTTTGTTTTCTTTTGTTTTTTTACCTGCAGCATCAGCAAGGAAACCACATATTGCATGTTTTAGCTTCACAATCTGTACCTTCCTGGTTGCCTCATGAATCCTAATATTTTAATCTTTCATTCAGTTCCAGGTTGAATATTGTGTAGTTTATGCCTAAATGTCTCCTTTCATGCAGGGAACACTATGTACAATGTAAGTTCTGTGTGAAATATGGAACTTTTTGGATGGTAGGTAAAATGAAAAAGTATGGTGAATTATAATGATCTGATTTTGATTCTATCTGATTTGATCTGAGATAAAAATCCACCGATAGTTAAATAATATGAGCAAAAACTAATAAATGTACATTATATGAGACAGTTCACAAAAGTGAGGAAAAAGAAGAGAAACGTAAACATAGTCAGATGTAAAAGAAGAATCACCTGATGATAACGTGATCAATAGTAGAACTTTGAGATCAATTTACTTCCAGGCAGTGGTAGGGATTCCTGGATGAGCTGCATAATGAATCGTGGCTTCTATCGACTCGGTCTGAAAGCTCTGTTTTATCCGACACTCCAAGGATCTTTGAACTAAACGTTAACACACCTGTTTCGCCAGCCTTGCCGATTTTATCGCTGTGAATTCTGTTAACAGGACGTCTCAGTTGTGTTTTCAGATACTAAATCTTGTCTTTAATAGTTATAAATAAATAAATGAATCGACCTTGTTTATAATAGACTTTTTAAAGCGTATTATTACAGTACAGTGAACTGATGTGATTTGATCTTTGTGACATCCTGGAAGCAGCCATAAGAAGATGGGTACACTGTGGTCATTAGAGGATGGACACCCGGTGTGGTGTCCATCCTCCAAGCCAACATGAAAATTATTATGGGAAAGCATTTAAACAGACATTACATGTTAGCCGCTTAGCTGGCATAGAAGGAGCAAGACTTCTTGGCTTTAAATATATTATCTCCCCCTACTGGTACTGCAACTTCTGCATGCGTGTCTATCACGCTTTGGAGAGGAAACGGGTGAAATCCACACGGTGAACCGGCGTGTCTACATGCTTGACCGTGCTAGACATTTTTTTTTTTTACTTTTTATTTGACTTTGTTCATTGGCTTTAATTTGGCTGCTGAATCAAAGTGCTCTGCATGTACAAAAGCCCCCTGTATTTAACTGGATTTATTTTTGTCACCTGACAGTTGCTTTATACTGACAAAGCCAAAACTGAAACACCTATAATGACTAAACATAAACACAGCATTGCTGCTGTAATCTGGTCCTAAAGTAAAAAATCAAACAGCTTTAAAGTGATGGGGGGTAAGTAAACAGAATCTGGAGAGCAGCTTTTATCTCTTAAAGCTAGCCGATTAGGATTTGATTTTGTCATAAACATAACTACCACTCACATTTTGTTTTTAGGAGAGTTGACATTAATCACACCTTTAGGATTTAAAATTTTTAGGCACTCTTGCATAAAACCTCTGGTCAAGTGAAATCCCTCCATGTGGTGCAGTGTGGCAGACCAGCTGATTACCTGTATGTGTGTGTGTGCATGCTTGTGTGTGTGTGTTATTAAAGCATGAAGTGCTTATTCTTGCTTGGTCAAACAGATTGCTGCAGTTGTGAAATGAGCAACTGTGTTGTTTATTCTCTAAACCTTTAAGAAGATTGCTGTCGTTTGGGCTGAGTGCGTCCATTTCTAGTGTGTGTGTGTGTGTGTGTGTGTGTGTGTGTGTGTGTGAGAGAGAGAGAGAAAGTGAATTATGTGTGTATTAGCCACGTGAGCTTTGCATTTTGTCATCTGCTGTAGGCTATTTGTGTGTACACGTGAGGATATGGGCAGTGTGACTGAGAGGAGGGTGGGCGAGGATGTAAGAATACATGGTGGAAAACCAAAAAGAAAGAGAGACAGTGGGAAAAAAGAAAATAAAAAATACAAATGATAATAGAATAAAGAAGGGAAATGAGATGGAGAAAGAAGGCTAGATGGGCAGCGGGAGTGGAGGAAAAGATAAAGGCAGCTCATGCTCCAGTAGAGATGAAGTCATGCGAGTGGCGCTGCAGCTTTCTCTTCAGGCTGAGCAGCTCCAGCGTGGACATAATGAACTGTCTTTAACTGCATCACCTGCCGCCTCACACAGCACCCACTTACACTTCTGTAGTCTCATAGAAGCATAAGGAGAGCCAGACATGGTTGCATGCGTATGGAAACCCTCAGTTTGTACTTAAACACACTGCAAGTGTAGCTGTCTGCCAAATCCCAATCCAGCTGCATCATATATGAAATGTTGAAACTTGGTATTTTGTGTTTTTTTTTCTTTTCTTTTAAAAAAAATATTTTTTGGAATACATGCATAATATGGTTTGGTATTATCTTGCTCAAACAGGCAGGACTTTCCCTGAAAATGGATGGCAGCATTTTGTCTGCTACTCAAGAACAGTTATATGTATTGTTTAGCATCGATGGTGCCTTCGCAGATGTGTGCGTTGCTCATGCTTGGTGCACTATTAGACCTCACTTCCTTTTTACCCCAAGGCTGTGGCATCCTTTCCACTTATCTTGTCAGACTGTAGTATATAAAGCTGAGAGAAGACAGCAGCATTTACTTTTTGAATGGCTTTGTTTCCTCTTTGCATGACAGAGTTGTTACTTACATTTACGGATTTGTGTTTACTGATAATATTAAAGTTGTTTCACACCAAACATTTCAGAGGTCCCATGGGAACTACCTTTTTTTTTTCTCTCTGTTTGCTTTCCACGTTGCTCACATGAGCTCTGCAGTGATGTAATCCAACAGCATCTCTTGCTGTAGCCTTTTATTTCCTTCTAATGCTGTTTCAGCTTGTTTGTTTTTTTCTCTAAATTGCTTCACAGTGTGATGGATGCCTAACAAGTTGAAGAAAACGACTGTTATACATTTTTAAACTTATGTCTGACAAGTCAAAATCACATTGTATTTCCTCTGTCACATATAGGCTCAATAAAGTCAGATTTTTACTGCTGGTTCATTTTTCTGTCTTTCATTTGGTAAATGTGAGCTCTAACGTTAAGAGCTGTCATTTACGTGGCTAACTGAATTGTATTTGATTGACTTATATATAAATCACTTCACTCAAAACTCCTCATGTTTTGGAAGCACCTACTCTGTGTTAGACTAGACCCTAAAAACACAATAGTTTCTGCTTCCCGCACAAAATAAGATGGTACTATCTGTTTATTGTATACCCACTCATGCTAATAATCAAACTGAGCACACTGTTAGTTGCAGCATGCCACAAAGTCCACCCCAAACAATCCCGGCAGATCTGCCAATCTTAATGTCAGCCCACAACTGCTAATGGCTCAGCTGGTACACTTCCACACATCCAATTAACAAATCTCATAGCGGCTGTGGTAATCCTCTGAGACTTAAGCCATCATAGGTGTTAACCCTAACCCTGTGCTAACCCTACATTTTGGAGACTGCAATAACAGACTTTCATTGAAAGAAACAATAGCTTTTGATGTATGTAACTATGATTATTTTCTTGACTTGGGAGAACAACTTATCGTGATTGGTCAGAGTTACTGTTGTCACCGATGATAATTTAGACATGAGAGGGTTAGGCTGTACAGCTTACGTACTGTTTATCTGACTTATTGTCAGATCTCTTGTGACTGAAGCCTGCTCTGTTCTGTACGGGGGTCTTGCTCCTTTTCTTCTTACTGCCACATACACGTGTGTCCTTGCATGCACTTGTGCTGCCAAATGTTCACACGATTACAAAACTGCAAGCTTACTTAACTGCACACAGAAGGATTTACTATAAATCAAAAGCAAAGGCAGGCCTTCATAAACAGTCCAAATGACTGAGAGGCATGCTCACCCACTACAACAGCCAGAGTGATAACATGCGTGTTCTGTTCTGTTTTGGTTTCTTTCTTTTTTTTTAAACATTTTTCTTGTGAGTGAACTGAAAGACAAAGTGGAAGCTTTCAGAGCGAGCAAGTTGCCTCTTTTTTCATGGGTGCTCAAGCTGAAAATTTCTAACCAGCTTTAAGCAAAGGCACCGAAGTACTTTTATGTACTTTCAAAGACACTTTTGTAGATAAAATGCAGTGTTGCTTAAATAAAATGATCTTAGAGGATTTTTGTTGTTGTTATTGTGGTCCTTTTTTTCACAGTTTTTGCAATTTTCCTGGATTATGTGTAAAACTGACCTGTGACCAACATTATCTATTCTGACTGGTTAATAAGTCAATCTATACAGTATGGTGACTGGGCCCAAAAAGACTAATTTGACTCATATTTATAATACACTATTTGTTGTTGTTCTGTTTGTCTTATTTGTATGAATGTTCTACAACTCAGTGTGGGATTTCAGCACTTCCATAGATTTAGCTTTGGCACTTTGGTCATGCTTCTCAAAATGTTTTGCTAATAAGCAAAAATGACCAATTGCCCCTCATGCACACCAAAATATTTAAGCAGTGAAAAAGTAAAAGTAAGGCATTAGACCAACCTGTATAATTGCTGGTGACACCCTGGCTCTGCGTATCTGTCAGAGCCTCTGTCTGTGCTTCTGTCTGTGCTTCTGTTGATGTCTGGGCTTCAGTCTGCAGGTCTGGCTGCAGCTGTATTGTTGTGCCGGTCAAGTCCTCTGGCAACAACGTGGCAGCAGTGCTCTGCGAGTCCTCGGGGCTCAGTGTGGAGCCTCCAGCAGGGACCAGAGCACAGAGCAGGGGGCACAGCAGCATCCAGAGGTGGGTGCTGGCACTTTTACCGGTGGCTGCCACTTTTAGAGACATGGGTTCAACTACTGAAGAAGAGCTATGTGAGAGGAACAGAATTCAGAGCCTCATGGTAAGTCTCAAAACGTGGAGGAAAGATCCTTTAGAGGAAAGTTTTCTTCTTTCTTTCTTTCTTTTTTCCTTTCTCTGTCTTGCTTTCTTCAGTCTTCTCCTCTCCTCTCTTCTTTTCCTTACTCCCTTGGTGAAGAGAGGTAAACTCCCTCTGTGTGTCCTCTCATGATGCTGCTGCTCTGCATAGAGGCATGAAACAGAAGAAAGGATCGTGAGAGCGTGTATATAAGTGTGTTCATGTATGCGTGTGTGCATGTGTAGTAGATCCAGCTGTAATCTGCCTGCTCTCTGCTCACTTGCTGCTGTTTTCTCTCCAGCCTGCTCTTCGCCGTCCCTCGGCTTACTTGCTTGTGCTCTCACTCGGACCGCTGCTCTCTCTCTCTCTCCCTGATCTCCAGCTGGGCTGACTGAGCTCTTGCATAACAGTAACTCACTCGGTGAGCCGTGCTGAGCTGTAACTCAGCCTTAAGTCTTGATATTCCTGGTTGCTGCTCTTTCCCTCTCTGCCCCTCTTACCCTCTTGCAGGATGCATGCATGGCGCACTGAATATTGGTGTTTACATGAAAGGATTCAGACTGATGATCATTTGCTACTTGATGACAGCCAGCTAGGAGATCGCAAGCTGGAGATTAGACTACACTATGTTAAGAGAAGTTAAAGTTTCAGAGCTTTTGGCAGAAAAACAGAATGGAAAGACTGGAACTTTTATCCCATACAGTACGTGGTTAGAAAGAAACACAAGTTCCTGCAGCTAACTCAAAGATATCAACTACATAGGCAGTGAAACAAACCAAGTGGCACAGAGAACAAATACTTGATTTAGCTCATGGCCCAACATAGAATGGCTGACACCTCAGGTCAAGACTGCCAGTATCTCTGCACAGCAGGTGTTAGTAGACTACTTGACTGACTACGGGACAGATTTACCAACACGTTGCACCAATGGGGTTTGGCGTAAAAAATACTGTGGGTATTTACAAAGAGAATGAAGTGACAGCACAAAACTGTAGGGACGAGAATATTTAAATGAAGCACGCAAAAAGATTTACTAATGTTCGCAACAAGCAGTTTACTGCTGATTGCGCCAATCTTTACCACCGAAAAAAGCAATTCTTATTTTTTGCACTTGATATTGAAATGAACTAATTGCACCTGTGTTTGGAAAACAGCACAACGTTTGTAAATCCCCTGTAAGCACACCTATAAGTGCTATTTGGGGGATTGTGCTAACACACTATTTTGCTGCAATTTCATGCAATTTTTTTGCTTGGTGAATCTGCCGCGTTGGCAATTTTAAGTCAAGCCAGCTTTTCTTTCGCTTACCTTGTCCTTCAATAACATAAATCCTGGGTTCACAGGACCCATTGTTAGGTTTATTAGTGCCTATAGAAACTGTAAGAAGGAAAAAATAGGGGAACCACAAAGTCTGCTTAGGGAGGGGGTTGGGGTGGATGTATGGGCTGAAAAAACATCTTAAACACAGGAGAACTGTGTTTGTTTTCTGTTTCAAACTTTCTTTTGCGCTTTAGTAAATTTAACTGCTTTTCTTTTTTCCCCATTGTTGTGATTATGACAGTTTCATCACCTTAAAACAGTTTTAAGAGAGAGATGGTCAAATCGGAAGGTGAGATTAGCTATACGAAGATTTGAAGTGAGGTCCAGCTTTTTGTTCAGCACTGGTCTCATAATGTCAATTCAGATTAAAGAGGGCTCCTGACAGGAAGGGGAACTGCTATGGTTAGCTGGCTTATGCTGGAGAGAGAGACACGTGAATGTGTCAGCAAACCTAGAGCAGAAAAGGGTGAGATGAGTAGATCTAAGAATGCACACCTTCTAAATCTTGCACCTTCATGTCACACAGCAAGTCTAGCAGGCTGATTTGCACCGTATTTGTTGAATTCTATCAAAAATATTAAAGGGACATTTTATCACATGTTTGTAGCCTTGCAAGATAAGATAAACAAGCCTTTTGCTGTGTTCACTGAAGTCAGGAACTCAGCCCAGCATCCAGCCGTGAAGACTGTCTGTCAATCCAAAAATAGTAGCCCTAGATTACCCTGTGAGGCAGATTTGAAGCTTTGGTGAAAACAGATAATATACTGAGTGTAAGAAATTATCTAGCATGCACTGTGTGTTTTTACCTTCGAGCAAAGTTTAAGAAAGTACACACTTGTTTAGCATGATATCCCAGGTCAGCCTGTCGCTATCTTACAGTATGTCACCATTTCCCAACAACTCTCCAGTTGTTGACTCTTCCACAGAAATGAACAGTGAGCATCAAGCTCGTTCAAATCACATCAAGGTGGATGTGTTTTGGTCACACGGTGCACAAAGCTTTATCTGAATAAGACACTGAAGCCTGTGAGGTGAGTTTGATGCCTTAGTCCAAAACTGAGTTTCTTTGTTCATTAATTCATCATCACTGTTTTTGATTATCTTTTTTGCTGCATTCATGTGATCAAAAACGTGACTTCAGTACCTGACTGCCTTCTCTTGCATCACTTAATGTGTGCACTATCGTCCATCTGTGTTTAACTGTGTAGTGTGTGTGTGTGTGTGTGTGTGTGTGCATCCTCATGTGGGACAGTGTATGTCACAGGTGTAACATGATGACCCTGATAGCGCTTGTTGATAGCTCTCAAGTCAGAAAGTCCATGCAAAGATATGAATTATTGATGCATCTGGGACCAAAAATAGGAGAATGAGACAGAGAGAGAACAAGATGTGGAGAGCAAGGAAAAGAGGTATAGTCTGAGAGCGATCAAAAAGCAAGAGAGGAGCGGACAGAGTGAGCGATGACATGAGAGCGAGGAGGAAAGCAGTGGGAGAGAGAAAGACGGCGAGAGATTGAAAAAGAAAGAACGATGAAGTAATCTGGCCCTTTTAGCCTGTGAAAACTGCCATCTATCAAATGTTCGGCCAGTAAATGGGGACTCACTGGGCTCCACTGCTGCAAACTACATTATTTACAGCTACAGCTTTGCCAAAATGGACACAGGGATGGCTTCAAAGGACTGATCCAAGGTTTTATTTTAAGCCATCAAATTATAGCTGAACAAGACCAGGTTTTTATGGGAAAAGTACTGCTCCTATAAATCACAAAATGTGGCTAGAACAGAGAAAAGGTGGCTTCAGGTTTGAGCTTTAACCTCTAATGCAAGTGTGAACTTAAAATGTTGGCTGAAAACTCAAACACAGTGGATCTCATTTTAAAATCCTCTCAATAGGAACATGTTATATCATGTGATATGTAAATATTTACTTTAAAACTGTAGTCTGGAATATACTTTTTATGTGACATTTTTGTGAACTGCTTCATGTAACCCACCAAGGGACGGCAGAGTTAGCTTTAAGCTAACTCTGGTACAATGCGTCCAATGGGGGCATTTGTGTTAATAATGTATGTGGTCCCTTTTCAAATAAATGCCAATAAAAGCAAAAACAAATACTTTATGTGTAACATTAAAGAGGTTTTTCACAGGAAGGAACACACTGAGCTCACATTGTAGTTTCCCCTTAACTATACAGAGCACCTTAAGCCTCTTTTCAATTAGTATCTACTTGGATTGACTGGTTTTCCATTACAATTGAGTAGCTCCTAATGTGCGTGATCGTTGTCATAGAAACGTGTCCTAGCATCCCACGGCGTAATTAACATACGACATAAAAGATACAACAAAAGTGGACGTCAAGGCAAAAATACACCTGCTGCTCGGTCTGCGGCTGTTCGTCAGACTCGGGGACCACTGTTTTGTTTTTTGTAGCCATTTCTCTCAGTTTCAAAAATGGCAGTTTTGATTTTCCTGAACGAGACGCTCTCACGACTTATCGAGTGACACTACTGACCAGCCAATCTGTGGCATGCAGTCTGACGACGTCACATTTTAGTACCTGCTTGGTTTGCTTGAAACTCTGGCTGAGCAGGTACTATTTTAGTACCTGGTACCAGGTACTATGACCTAATGGTAAACCCTGAAAACCATGGCGAACCCTGGCAAGTCGATCCAAGTAGGTACTAATGGAAAAGGGGCTGCTGTGGTATTTAGACACACAGCTCCACTTTCATTTACCTAATTCTGAGGCTTGAAAAGCTCATGGGAGCCCACTATATACCACATGCTTAGCACCGGACAAAAAATTAACTGCTAGCTAGAAAACTGCTAGCCGGAAGACCCTTAGGTTTTATAAGTTAAGAACATAGACAATAAAAAAAACAGATGGAGTCACCCATTGATCCTAGATTGTATATTTTGAAGCTTGAACATTAGCGTTTTTGGCCACCACCATGCTGGATACTAGCTAGCTACTACTAGCTTGCACGATTGGCAAAATTGCATTGATAAACTGCACTGGTGCAATGAGGATATTTTGGCTAATTAGTGCTAAGTAACAGGCTAATAAAATACTTGAAAAACATCCAGTCTTTAGCCCCTCATTAAAATAAATAAATAAAACTCATATGAGCAAAACTGCATAACATACCAGCTCATTATTTATTTAACAAAAATTAAGACAAAATGCAGTGAAGCAGTAAGTAAACGCTTCCAAACAAGTATGGTTTGTTAAGAAAGTTTAGTTTAGTCTAATATTAAAACGTGTTTGACGATGTGAAACAAGTGTGACAAATATACAAAAAGCTAAGAAATCAGGAAGGGGGGCAAAAACTTTTTCACAGCACTGTATATCTCGTGCCAACAGTCTGAACAGACTATCAGCATTTACTCAGCATGTTGCACTGTGAGTGAGGAGGTTGGATTTTGAATGCAATCAGCTGGATTGCTTTAAAAAGAGGAGAAAAGCACTAAAAGGAAACTGAAAGTCAGCTGGGTGAAGGAGCGACAGACATGAGTAGCAAGGAGAGGTGACAGATGTTCACGACATGTTCATACTTTTAAGCCAAACATGCTTATTGACAAGGGAATGTCAATGTCTTCTTTCAGCAGTACAGTAATATTCAGTGACACCTTTGATATGGTTGAATTACATGGCTACTATTCGTCTACTGACTAAGACAATAATCAGTTTAGGATTTGCGATGACAAAGCTTAATGTGCTTTCATACAAATATGATAATGTAAAAAATAAGTAACTATTTAACACTCCAACACAGTAGCTGGAGGTATTGCAAGTTAACACTGTTTGCCATCTGCCATAAAACAAAAAGTAGGACACTGTTACTACCCAGCTGGCCAGCGCGTTCTCATTCCCAGGGCGTCAGATGCTGGTGTTTTGTCAAAGCTGCTGTCATCTCATAGACACAAGGTATCCCTTGGCATCACCTGGCTATGTCTCAGTAGTGAGAGCAATAGATTAGAGCAGAGTCCTCAGTAGTATCTTGCTGCTACATTGTCACATATAGAAGATTGCAAAAGAACCACTTGGCATCACATTTGCCCTTCTCACAGCGCCATCCCGGATAAGCCCCCACTTTGTTACGTTCCCTTAAAAAGGTCCAGGGGATAAGAGAAAGTAACAAAAGGTGTCCAGGTTAAAAAAAGGAGACAGGGAGGCAAAATGTTTAAATTAAAGGCTTTTATTAATGTTTCTAATAATAACTAAACTAAAAGAGACGGATGAGCCGCTATCACCTTTTCAAGAAAGACAACAACAAAACTCAGGTGTTGGTCAATAAACTGAAAAGTAAGTCAAAAAGGGTTTGTCAACAAAACGCACTCCTCTCCACGGAGCAGGAGCAATCAACCACCACACACAGCTCACTAGCTGCAACCCAACAAGGCTCTCTCTCCCAGTAGAGCTCACCTTTCTCTGGCAAGGCAGGAGAGATGGCAGGACACACCCACACAAGGTCAATTTCAAAGGAGGCATTAAGTGTGTTTTTTAAGCATGCACAGTTATACTATTATAATCAAACAACAATCTATAGAAGTAATTTCTTGCATTAAAATTTTACCAACGTGTGAGTGAAAATGAATGGAAAAGCTTGATGTTTGGCTTGATAAAAACATGAAAAAACACAAGGCTTCCAAAAGAACCACACTTTACTGGCTGATATGCTTTTGACTTACTCCGCTGCCACCCTTTCGCCAACTGTGAACTATATCACACCTCAAAAGAGGAAGATAATCCTCCATGATCTAATATTGGTACTGATGCACTGAAGGCACCAATGCTTGTGTGTACCTCTGCAACACCAAGGGCATCTGATAGAACAGCAGTGTTTGAGTCTCTGATCTAGTACATAATAACTGATTTTTGGGAGTTTTGTGATCACAGTTTTTTTTTTCTTTAATGAAAATCAGCATTTACAAAAACAAACCAAAAAGTAACTATAGAAATAGCTAAAAAGCAGCATACTAATTTTAAAGCATTCATTCTCCTTGTACTGGGTGTTTTTCCTAAAAAGCTAGAATAACAACCCAGCCAGCTTATCAACCAGAGAGAGAAAACACAGCCTCATTTTGCTCTGATTAATAATAAAGCTGCCTGCATGTACTGTGTGGTTAATATGAGGAATATTAAACATTAGAAGTCTGTCTGTCTGCGTGTACACTGAGGCGGAGACAATCTGCAGCACAGTCACTATCAGCCTAATCCCTAATGCGACATCTTAGAGCACGTTAAATGCTGTTATATAACACAGAAACAGAGCACTCACGTTTTCTTGTTTCTGTGTGTGTTTTTTTATTTCTGTCTGTCTGTAGCTGTTATGTTCAAGCAATTGTATACACTCTTATGTACTCCATCACTGTATCACATGGACATATATTTATAAAAACATCAGCGTCTGATAGTTTATATTTTATTTTGATTTAAAATATAAAATCGCTTTATGTGGGAATATTATGACATCATCCTAAGAGCCACCCAGTTTTGCAGCTTTCTCCCACACTGCAGAGCATTTTTGCTCATTGTTTTGGTTTTATGGCAACACATTAAAAAAGTTTCGAACCAAAAGTTAGATTGAGACTTGACTCAGTCTGTTTAATAAAGTACTTAGTGGTTTAAATTACACATATTACTCCATGTTAATCTAATTGTTTAGATCTAATGTGCAACACTGTTTCTTGTTTCAGTCTTTTTATTAATGGTTTTTGTATTTTTTAAACTTAATATTAAAGACTTCATATGTAAAGTTTGTCTTAATTGTCACAGCTTCTGAAAATACTGTTAAAGATTAGACTGCAAAAAAGAATAGTTCTAACTTTCAAACAGTGCATGCTGGCAGCACCCACGAGTGAATTCATTCAGCTCATCATTTCCAATCAAAGGAGCGACAGATTAGTATACCCAGCTGCTGTACAAAAACAAACACATTGTAGATTGCAGAAACTTAAAATGATAAAAATCTACATTAAAAGTGCTGAAAAATGAAGCTACGAACTAAAGCTCTACGAATGTAGGAATCTCCAAAAGCAGGTTAAAAAGCAGAAAAAAAGGTTTTTAAGGGTGGCTATAGCTAACGTCTCTGTTCATCACAACAGTACAGGGGGTGAATTACTATATAGTGTTGAAATTGAATTAGCACCTAAGGTTTGCATTATTAATGCCTGCTTTGAATGTCAGACGTGCTTACATAGAACTATAACCACTGATTGTCCTAGCTTAGCTTAACTTAGCTTAGCTTAACCTCAAATAATGAGTCTTCGAACTAGTGTTGTTTGCAGTGTTCGTGGTCTTATCACAGCATTTAACAGATAATGAGCCTCAAGTTTTTCTTGGCAGAAGGTGGAGACCAAACTAGAGCTAAAAGAGCTAAAGAGAGGATTAATGTTTAATATTTGCAGAGTATTCATAAAAACCCACAATAAAGCAGTACCCGGAAAGGAAGTTGACCTGAAAGTGACAGACACTGTTTACACACCATATTTTACCTTATACCATCATTTAGGTTTTCCTGCAGTTATGCCAATTTGTTGTCACTGTTTTTCTCCATTTTTATTGAAACCAGACCGGTCAATTAGCTTTTTTCATTTTCTGTTTTTATCTCAAAAAATGAAATTCAGCTACAAATTTGATGTAGGGGTATAAAAGCAGGCACTATTTTCTCAAAGTTTAGCTGCTATCAGCTCCCATACTGCACATTTTGTCCTGCTGACCTCAAGAAGCCAAAATCATCCTTTGCTACACTGAACGTTTTGTATATTGGCCAGCATGCTTATATGTTTTCACCAATGTTATGGGAAAATGAAGCTGGTATGCCTTGAGTAGAAAACAGAGGGTATTTGTTTGGCATATTTGACTGCTGTTTCCCAGTCCATGCTAGTTTCCTAGTATGTTTCCTTCTGCCTTCTCTTCCTTATTTCTTGTCTTCGTATTTGTTTGTGTGAGTTATTGCCTCTTTTTTCCCTTACTTCCTGTTTTATTTTGACAGGTAATTTGCTCACGCGTCTTATTGTGTTTTTACTTCCTGCATGTGTGTGTGTGTGTGTTTTTTTGTTGTTGTTGTTGTTGTTGCCTCCTTTATGACTGACCACCCTGCCTTCTTTTTGTTTCACTTGTTGCCTATTAGTTCCCTGTCTGTTTATGGTCCCGTCTCCCTGTCTGATGTAAGTCTGTCAGTTTGCATTCCTGTCCTTTGTGCTCTTCAGTTCCTTATGTTTAGCATGATTTTAGACATCACTTCTCTAAAGTATTACTCGGTGCCTTTTCCTTGACAGTAAAGTCTTATTGCTCAAACTGCCTGACTCGTGTCTTTTATTTGGTTCCTAGCTTAGACAGATTGTAAACACTCTTGCAGTAAGATTAGGAGCCAGGTGTTGTAAAATTGTGGATCTATGTCACCAAAGGCTTCGTTCACATTTTATATTGATTTTGATATTAAGAATAATAGTATATATATATATATATATATATATATATATATATATATATATATATATATATATATATATATATAAATATATATATTTATTTATTATAATTATTATTATTTTTATTTATTTTTTT
>VUQG01022968.1:99451-112959 GCA_015106755.1 Etia nguti | reverse complement strand
AGGAACTGCCCTCCCAGCCCATTGTTCCTTCAGTGGGCTGGTTTCAGTCGTTATGCAAATGTACTGTTTATAAGATTGGGGAAACCTGCAGTCAGCTGAGACTGAAGAAGTCACTTGGATGAGTGACGAAACGTTTCTCCCACAAAACGCTACGTCCAGATGAACAGAATCAACTTTTGGAGATTTACTTTCCTGGATGATTGAGAATGCATCAAGACATTATATTTGACTATTTTAGGATTAGTAAGCAGCACAAACTACAACTTTACTGTAATCATTTCTATAATTTTCAATCTGAATGTGTGCATCCTGATATTCAGTTAGTTAGTGCACGTGATGAAGGATCATAGGAAAGTATTAATGTGCAGCTTTTCAAAATTATGCATGATATGTAGAAACGATTGCACATACGATCAAGAACAAGACTAGGAAGGAAGATAAACCAACACCTGCTTGTCAGCTGTAGTCTGCGCTTTAATCAGCCCGGACATGAGTGAGTGTGTCAGCAAAGAGAGCTGATATATTAAGAATGTTATGTCATACGACATTGTTTTCAATGTTTGTTACAGTTATTGTTAAAAGCACCGAGGTTGTGTTTCATTTACTTTCATGTTAGATTGTTACAGCTGTGGTACTATGAGTGAAGTGAGCTGCAGGGTTGATGGCTCTCCGTGTTGGTGAGAATGAAGTTTGTCTCATTTTAAAAGTACAATACTGTGAATTAAACTTTAAATAAAAAAATATTCAATTTTGAGCAAAAATGCAGATCCTGGTGCCGTGTGCCTTTGCGCAAAAGAGACTAAAACATATCAAGGTTAGGTAACGTATCCATAATTGTATTGTAAATGTACATCGACAATAAAGGGCTATTCTATTCTATTCTAAAATTGTTTTTTAGGTTAACTTAATAACATGAGGTTAGTAAAACATAACTCATTAACTGAAAACAATTAAGTGAATTTATAATCAAACATGGTGAAAAAGCTTGACTTTTAAATTCATTAACCTAAACAAATGAGGCCAAAATTGCCTTGTTTTGCTATCAGTGCACTAATTGTTCATTTGCCTCAAGAGGCTTTGCCATCTGTACCGCATACAGCACCAACTATTACAACTATCATTAGGCTCTCGCTTTAGATAATGATGAAAAATAACAAAACAGCAACAAAATAAAAAAAAAAAGACGGGCAATTTAAGTTGAATGTACAGAAGAGAACGGTGTACGGCAAGGTTCGAGTACAAACACTGAGGACAAAAATGGACAAAGACACAATTTTAAATTCTATCTTTGCCTTTGTACACCACCACATTATTATTTTCCTCATTATTTCATGTTAAAAGAAGCCGAAATAATATCTGACATTGACTCAAAGTGTTGAATTTGCATTTTATAGCTTTTCAATGTAATTTTAAATAAGACCTAAAGAGCTGTCAGTGCAAGTGATGGAGGCCATCACTGGGCTGAAAAAAGAAAAATAAACCTAGAGACAGAGTAAAAACTTTGGGTGTGGCCAAATCAAAAATCTGATACATTCTTAAGAAGAATTAAGTGTGTCTTCTGGTGTTGGAGTGGCCAGCTCTGCAACACCACAAGGCCTGAAAGCCCACAGAAGACAAATAAGGTGGATAATGACAGAATTTTTTCCATGGTTAAGAAAAACATCTTCACAACATCTAACCAAGCCAAGAACATTCTCGAGGACGTAAGTGTATATTTGTCAAAGTCCGCAATTAAGAGACGCCTTCATGAATGCAAATACACTACCAATAGCGTACAAACTAGTAGTTACACTCAAGAACAAGAAGGCCAGATTAGTATTTTCCACAAAATAAATAAAGAGTCTGCATATCTGGAAAAAATTGTTTAAACAATAAAACTTAGATTCACTTGTGCCAGAGTGAGGGGAAGAGAAACGTACAGCAAAAAGAAAGAAAGAAAGAAAGAAAGATTCTGACAAATGCTGCAAAATTGATCGGGCAGTGCTTCACAGTCCAAGTTAACACTGAAAATACAACCCAAGAGTTTCTCAAGGCAAACAAATGGATTTATTCTTCACTGGTCAAGTCAGTCACCTGATCTCAACCAAACAGAGCATTCTTTTATTAAATATAAAAGACCCACAGACAAGCAGCAAGTGAAGGTGGCTGCAGCAAAGGCCTGGCAGAGCCCTTTAAAGAAGGAAATACAGAATTTGATGACATCCATGGATTTCTGACAGTCAATGACTTGAAGGATTTTCATCCAAGTATTAAAAACAGTCCCTATTTTTAAAATTATGTTAGTCCAATTAATATTGAGCCTCTGAAAATGGATGACTTTGTATAAAATGTGGCTGTAATTCCTAAACAAATAATGTAATAGTCATTAAAAGTCTTGTTAAATCACATGAATTAAAGTTAAAAGTACGCACTTCAGTCACATCTTGATAGTGTAATTTAAAATCTGCTGTGGTGGTGTACAGAGGTAAAATAACAACAAATTGACCTAACTATGTGATGTGAGAACTAATGGTGTGCACTTTAGACGTGCTGATAGTTGCAGGCTGCTTATTTTCAGTTTCTATTTTTTGTGCTATGCTAAGCTAAGCTAAGCTAACCAGACTCAAGCTTGATGCTACTGCTCTTGTACAGATTTCTATTTCAGGTGTTGATTTAGGTATCATAAAACACCTTTATTGTCATAATATTCATAATGTCAGTTTGCATGATTCATATTTTCTAGCAGATAATCTGCTGAAAGTAAGTAGTCTAACAAAGATGCTGCCATGCTACATTGTGGAAAGTACTGGACTTTCCATCTTCAACAGCTTGACCCACAGTAAGAACCAAAAACTTAATGTGACTGTAATACTAAATCACTGCTCAGTGCTCTTTCATCTGAGTTTAAAATTTAAATTGCCTGGAATGAAGTACTTGAGTGAAAAACAGAATTATAGAGCCCTGAAGGGTTTGAGATAAACTGCACTGATAAAGCGTAACAATTCTGAAATGCCTGAACTGAAGCATTTTGTTAGCAAAATAATTTTTAAAAGAGATTTTCATCTGACATCAGTGGCATAAACGCAGAGATGTTTTCATCATCTCTGTCATTCATGCAGAAGCTTTGCCCACACACATACACACTCTTAATACACACATGTAAACAGATACACTGTCTCCAATAAAATTTGCATTATGCACCACCTGAGACAAACAGAAGACATCTGGGAAAGTAGATTGTGCTAAGTACCCTTCGCAAGGACATTAGGTTAGGCATTAGCCATTAGCTGGACTGTAGCAGAGAGTGAGGAGACTATTACTGGGGACATTAGAGAGAAGGAGGCAACGGAGGCAGACAGCTGCGGTCGACTCACCCTTGGCACGGTGGTCCTCCTCTTTGGGACATTGGCCTCCCTCCCACCACCTCCTCTTTAGTATCTCCAGCCTGTTATTCTCCTGCAGCTGGAGGATGGCCAGTGTGATCTCATCTCTGAACGGAGATCCTGGAAAATAACAAGAAGGCAGGATAAGAGCAAGTGGTGGGCAAGGTGCAGCATAAGAGACCAGACAGGAGAGAGATTTTTTTTTTTTTTTTTCAGAAAAAGGGAAAAACATGAAATGATTAAGTGTTTAAGAGACTAAGCAGAAAAAGAGAATTGCCGCTGCAGCTTGGAGATGGCTAGAAGTGATCTTATGGTGAGTATAAAGAGAGGATTAGTGAGGGATAAACAGCAAGATTACAACTAGACAGACGCAGTGGTTCAGCAGCTGGTTGAATAGCATACAAAGTATGCTGCAAACCAGATAGGCTGGACCAGATTTAGTGGGTTTAAAGGTTCCGTCTGTGCAAATGACAAATATGTTTTCTTTAGCATAATGGTATTTAGCTGTGAAGATAATCAACAGGCAGCTTTTATTAGACAGGCTTTCTGCACAAAAACAGTCTCTATAGAAAGTGTTGACAGTTGTTCAGTGATTATCATGCTTCCTTCGCTAAGTCACTGCTGGAGAACACCAACCTCCCCCCAGAAAAAAAAAACGATTTCAATCAGGACGACTAATGACTGCAGCAATATAAATTTGGCATCACCTCCCACCACTTTCCCATGCTTCTATGTGCATACACAGAAAGCTGGAGGCTGGGAGAGATGCAGCAAGACAATCCAGTAAAGCAGGTACCAGTTATAACGCACAAGACACGAAAAGGTAGAACAGAGGTCATGGTGGGTTGCCAAGCAGCTTGCTGATGAACAGCAACTATAGACAGCCTAATGAGATTTAAATAGCATATCCTTAAGGAGATATGTCATCTAACTCCCAGCAAGAATTATTCAAGTGTAAAAATATCTGCCTATTTTTCTAAATTCAAACAGCCTCCTACCTAGAGGTGAGTGAGATAATATGTTTTGTTTTTTTCCTCTTTAGGTCCCTTACAAAGGCTTGTTTCACCCCTGCGGTCTTTCCTTCTTTATTCTGCGTCTGCTTTTTCTCTCCATTCCTCCACAGCCTTGGTCAATAATAGAAAGTGAGATATGGCTGACCTCTTCATAGGAACAGATTACTGGGATTCAGTGACATCTCATCTATGTGCTAAAAAGTGGCTTCACGAGCGCTGGGCGTGAGTGGAAAAGCAATTAACTGTATGCACGTTACTTCCATTTGAAATAGCTACTAATCCCACAGATAAAAAATAAAGCGACCACGTACAAGACAATTTTCAGGTCTAATCTCACAAATCACAGACAACTACATGTGTCTATTTAGCATAATTGATCTCATGCTTCTCACACTGTCATTTAATGAGTTTTTTTTTTATCTTTTTGTCAAATAATTGTATAATTTTAGAAGCGAGGCAGCTCCCTGTCACTTATGTTTAAGCAGCCTGGTCTCTGTTGTAGATGCTCAGTCACAGTATTTCTCTTCCGGAGGTTACACTCAGCGGCCACTTCATGTGGTACACCTGTTCAACTGCTCGTTAATGCAAATATCGAAGTAGCCGATGACATGGATGCAACTCAAGTCATTCCAAGTCCCAAGTCAGGTACATTAGAGGGGATATGCAATGTTGGCCTGTTCTGTTTTATCAGTTATATTTTAACTTGCACCACTCAAAATAATGAAAACTAAAAAGGTGCATGCATAATTTTCTTAATTACTACATCATGTTATTCTTTTAGTTCACAAGCTGCGAAACAGCACCTTCAAAATGCTGCAGCAATGTCTGCAATCATCAAAAAGGGAACAGTGTTACATCTCTACTAGCTTCCCAGTTGCTTTTTCATGAGTTTCATGATTTTGAGCATGCATCGTCAGGCACATCAGTTGAGGTGAGACATAAGGTGACTATTTGCTGCAGGGTGCTGCAAGGTTTTGAAGCGTGAGAAAATCACTTAATCCTGATGTTTATGCTGATTTTCAAAATCTTTTCACTCGTGAATTCATTAGCAGGTTTTAAACTGTGTGTAGCTATGCTGGACCACCCATTAGTTGGTGTTTTTATGTCTTGTTTTACTCTTTTAGCTTGTTTGGAAAGCACAGAAGCAATTTAGGAAGTTAAAAAAGTGACTCATCAATGAGATACATTTTTAAGAGATTTCTCTGCAAACAGAAATATTAAAAGTAGGTAATACATTATCAGGTACTGCATGTTCTTTTTGTGATGCAGTATTATTACCTAGTGGCATGCCAATGCCGTAACCCTTGGTGTCCAGCAGGCCTCCGATCTGTGTGAGATTACAGTTCAGGCCACGGTGATATTCGTTCATAGTGCTCTCCATCAGGAAAGCATACTTGGAGTTGAGCACACGGGCGATGCCTTCCTCTGTGCTTTTCACAAATACGCTTGGCTGCTTGGAGTTCATGTAGTTCCACATCCGCTGGTAGGTCTGGTACCTTGAGTTCTGCAGAGGGAACAGGAACACAACAATGGCAATTCAGCAGTAATTGCAGGTGAACGTACAAGTTTCCCCGACAAGACGGAATATGAAAGAGATGCATTAAAGATAAATGGGAAGGGAAGTACACACGGGAGAGAAAATCAGGTGTGAACAATGACAAGCAGAGTAAAAATATCAATAGCAAACAGAGGGGAAAAGCAGCGCGGAGAGTGGAGGGAGAAAAAAGGAAAGTGAAGCAAAGCAACAGATTATTTGCTCACAGCGTAGCTGATGCATCATCTTTCATACAGATGGAAGTAAATCAGCACACAGGAGGTGGTTCAGCACTTAAAATATGGCAAGCTCCAAAACAGGATTAAATGTACAATTACATGTTGTATCTCTTTGTATGCGAGAAGAAAGGAAAAGAGTATAGATGGTAGCATCTGTGTACAACAATGAGAGTGTGTATGTGTGTGTGGATTAGGTATTGAGTGGGGTAATGTACTGTGGCAATGAAACTGGCTTATGTTGGCAAACACACACCATTCTTTCTTATATCCGCCATTTGGACAAAGAATAGTGACTGAAAAATACACTGAAACTGGCATTTTGCCATTTACCATGTATACAAACATATAAACAAATACATTTTTTAAACAATCACCTACACACACCCCTCTATACTAACACACCCACACACAAATACGAGACCCACACACACACACATGCGCACACCCACACTATGACAAACACAGATGTCAACACAGATGCCGGTAGCGTTCTCATAAGCAAACACAGGCAGTCAGCCACTTAACACAAACACAAACAGCCATAAAGAAAACAAGAGAGAAACTCAGAGACAGAGTGGCAAATATGAGGATAATCGTTCACTTCGTTCTCAGCAGTGAAGAGAGAAGCACTGCGGTAAATTACATGTAACACAGAAAGGCATAAAAAACTTTACCAACAGCTATTTCCTGAATTGCTATCAGAGCGATTTAGGGAGTGAGTGAATCCAAATGACTACACAAACAAATATTTAACACGGATAAAAGCACACATATAACTATTCTCAAAGTCCGAACCCAAGCACAACCAGAGCCGCACCATAAAGAAGGTCATGGTGCTCCCGCCGTGGATCGTGCCATACTCGATGTTCGTCTGGTCGGCCAAATCGTCCGGAGACTCAATGGGAACCTCCATCCGCTGGACGGTCAGGAAGGCCGCCAAGTTGGCCGTGTAGGAGGAAATGATTATCAGAGTGAAAGCCCACCTGCAAGGTGGAAAAAAAGGTGAAGAAAAAGAGAGATAAAGGGAGAGATAAAGCACCACTGGGGTGGCAACAGTGATCCATCATAGTATTGATAAGTTGCAAAATTCATACATATCACAATACACCAATCTTTTGGCGTATGTCAGTAGAGACACTTTGCTGGGTTTGAGTTAACCCAGCAAAGGAAACACCTGACACATCAGGACGTTTATCAAATTGAACATCTTAAAAAGTGTCACAGTAAAATAGCCCCACTTAATCATTTTCAAATGATAATACACTTCAGTGTAATGATTGTAGCTTCACAACTATTTTCCCATCACTTTAGATACTCCGCACTAATAACCTTGAAAATGGGACTTCTTGCATGTCTACAAACTTTATTCAAAGAGAACATCATGTACTGACTATCCTTAACATCTTGCTCACCTCTGTGTAATCTAGCTGTTCCTGTCTTCCTTTATCTCCTCAGCTCTTAGTGGTCATTATTTCGTTCTCTTGTGCCTCTTCTCACATTCACTCTCACCATAGGAGTGTCGTCAGGCTGGTATTTCTGTGAGCTTAGTAAGTTTTTTTTCAATTGTTTCCATAAAATGCTGGCACTCCGGGACTCAAACTTATATCAGCAATATGCCTTAACCTTTTAAAATACAAATGTCCTTATCTCACATAGCAAAGGATATACCTAAACAGTTTTTTAATGAGACATCCACTAAAATATCCTTTAAATTACATTAAAAAAAACTAACTATTTTCTTGTATTCACCATATTCTTTTAAAATATACAGTATTGTCAAAATAGTTAATATGGAAAATCTTTTCAAATCTTAAAAACTCATTTATGTGATTTATTATGATTATCTGGTGATTATAAAGTATTTACATGTGTTTTTACTTTATAAAAATGGTTAGTAAATGACTTAATGAAAATATTTTAAAATGCTGATTTATTTTGCCTCACAGAAACCTTACTAAGGCATAATTTATTAGTTTAAATGACTCAACACCCCAAAGTCACACCAAGCGTCAGACTCCTTGAAGCACAGGCTGAGGAGGAGGAGTGGCAACAATCTGTCACTCTAGGTTATCAATCAACTAAAAATTATAATTAATTCAAAAGCTTTACTCTTAACCTTGCACACCCTAATTGGAAAACACAAAAAAACTGTTTTATTTGTAGTCATCCATCGTCCACTTGGCCCTCTTTATAGCATTCAGTTCTCATTTCTGTTAAAATAATTATAATAGGTGATCATTCATGTAGATGCTGAAAATGACAGCCTCAACAGTGAATTTAATCTATTAGTAGACTCAATTTGCTTCTCTCAAAATGTAAATGAGCTCACTCACTGTTTTAATCACACTCTGGCTTTTGTCCTGACTTATAGCATAGAAACTGTTTAACAGTATTCCCTGAAAACCCTCCTTTTGTTTTAATAACACTTAATTTTAGTATAATGTGTTAAATAATAATGGACTACAGAGCACTGGAAAACAAATTCAGTACACTATATGTCTTTTGGAAAGTGCTGTAACAAAATATAAAGAAGTGCTTTCTTCTTTGCTATCTTCTTTAATGCTTTGTACCAACACAAAGCAGAACAGCAACCTAAAATTTATTCCCAGCGCTTAATTATCTTGTTAATATCCTCACTGTGTATGGCCCTGATTATTGTGGTTCCTCTGAAAAGAAACCAACAAATCAGAGATGCTCGACTCCCTGCTATAACCCACAAACACACGCTTTAAAACAGATAACTCAGCTAGAGTTCACTAATCTAAAAAATCTTCACTTTGCATAGAAACACAGTTTGTTGCTCTATAAAAAGCCCTCTGTAAAGCTATTTGTCACAGATTGAGGAAAACAGGAAAAATCCAACCCTTCTTTTCAGCACTGTAGCCAATACTATGGATATTTATTTAGACTTTTTCCCTTGTAACAATCTTTCTAAACTAACTTCAATCATTTCTTCCTTTAAACCATCGACTTGTCTGTTAGTCTCCATTCTTACAAGACTTTTCAAAGAGGTCTTACCATTAATTAAAGCTACAATTCTAGATATGATTAATTTATCTCTATCAAAAGGCTACGTACCACAGGCTTTTGAGGTGGCTGTAATTAAACCTCTACTTAAAAAACCGCCACTTGATCCACTTGTCTTAGCTAATTATAGACCAATCTCCAACGTTCCCCTATTTCTAAAATCCTTGAAAGAGTAGTTGTAAAACAGTTAACTGATCATCTGCAGAGGAGTGGTTTATTTGAAGAGTTTCAGTCAGGATACAGAATTCATCACAGTGTAGAAACAGCGTTAGTGAAAGTTACAAATGATCTTCTTATAACCCCTGGCAGTGGACTCATCTCTGTGCTTGTCAGTGCAACATTTTATACTGTTGACCACAACATTTTATTACAGAGATCTGAGCACACCTTTGCTATTATAGGTACTGTGGTGCAGTGGTTTGAATCAACTCCAGTAACTCAGGTTAGTCTTCTTCACACACAAGGTTAAATATGGAGTTCTGCAGGGTTATGTGCTAGAACCGATTCTATTAACATTATACATGCTTCTCTTAGGCATTACTATTAGAAGGTACAGCATACATTTACATTGCTATTTAGATGAATCCCAGCTTTAGTTATCGATGAAGTCAGATAATACAAGTCAACTACTTAAACTATAGGGATGTCTTAAAGACAAAGGCGTGGATGATCTCCAAATTCCTGCATCTAAATTGTACTTGGTCCCAAAAATATTAGAACAATGTCTAACCGGATACTCAGGATGGCATTATCTTGGCCTCCAGTAACACTTTGAGAATCATTTTTGACAATTTCTTTTTTTCAATGCACACATTAAATAAACATGTAGGTCTTACCTGTTCATCTCTAAAATTAAAATATCCCGTCTAAGTGATGCTAAAGAATTATTCATGTACTTATAAATTCATTATTGTCAGGTTTCTCAAAAAGTTCTCTAAAAATCCCCAGTTAATGCAAACCCCTTCAGCATGAGCACTAAGAGGGATCCAAAGAAAGTTCATATTTCTCCAATACCACCTTCTGTTCATTGGCTCCCTATTTAATTCAGAATTTAATTTAATATCCCCCATCATAAAAGGCCCCATTATATCTTAAAGACCACATAATTTCATATTGTAACAGAGCACTTCGCTCTCAGACAGCTGGTTTTCTTGTGGTTCCTGGTTTTTAAAAGTAGAATGGGAGGCAAACCCTTCAGCTTTCAGGCCTCTCCTCTTTGGGACCAGTTCCCAGTTTGGATTCAGGAGACAGAAACCCTCTCTACTTTTAAGATTAGACTTAAAACTTGCCTTTAGGCTAAAGGTTATAGTTAAGGCTGGATCAGGGGGCCCTGATCCGTCCCTTAGTTATGGTGCAATAGAGTCAGACTGCTGCAGGACGTTCTGTGATACACTGAGTATTTCTTCTCCATTTTCCATTTCTTTTCACTTCCCGTGTTTATTCAGCATTTCGAATTTTTGTACTCAATCTCTCTTAGTCGGTGTTTTTTCCCCGTCTCCCTGTGCTCTCTTTCCCCTCAACCACGAGCCATCGCAGCAGCCTTCCTGAGCCTAACTCTGCTAAAGGTTTCTTCTGGTTAAAAAAGGGAGCTGTTCCCTTTCCAATATCACAAAGTTCATGCTCACAGGGAGTCGTTTGATTATTGTGGTCTTCTCCAAAATACTGTACGGATTTTAACTTACAGTATAAAACGCCTTGAGATTTCTGTTGTAGTGATTTGGTGATATACAAATTAACTTTAAATGATTTAAATATTGAACTTTACTAATATTTTATTATTTTACTATTATCTTCACTGTTTCTACTGTTCAGTAGTTACTGTTTTGTGGGGTGGGTTTTGTATTTAGCAAAAACCCATGCAAACATCAGCTATTCTGCTCGCTTAGTTGCTGGGGGTAACAACCAATTTTTATGCAGCCTTCTGGTACAGCCAGTGTTCTAGGTTTTGGTGTTTGTCAGTGTTTTATAAATCAGATACATTTTAAAAAGCTAAATCATCATCATAGCTATGATTGCTAATGGTTTCTAGATCAAATTATGGGAAAGGCAAATCCTGTTTTGCTCTCCACACAAACTACTGACCTATGCGCAACCAAATCCTGTTCAAATATAATTGATAGCATTCATTTGGCAACATGTAAAATGTATTACAACATCATGCAGTACCTTTTACACAATTTCTCAAAAGTCTGATAAAAAGGCAAAGATCCCCTCAAGAAAAATACTGTTTGAATAATAATCTGTGCCTGTGTTATTAAAAAAAAGCAAATCAATAAAGTAGCTGACTCCTTCTTCCTCACTCACTTCCAGATCCAGCCGTGTCTTAAATTTATATTGTAGAAACTTTTCCCTCCAGCGGATGAATCCGTAATCAGCCTTCTAATGTCAACTCAGTATAAACACCTTTCTACACAGTGAGGGACAAACTTACAAGTGAAGAGACAATGGATGCAAAACATATTTCTGAGTAGGCATGGACTTTATACTGGTTTACAAACACAAACAAATCCATTGTAATCATACTATAACTTACCACACTCCACTAACACATCTGGTGGATAAGGCTCTGGGCATTATTTCTGATCCCTGCTGCATGAAGCCTCCAACAGGGAACCACAAGCTGTTTCCCAGAGTGTACTGGTTTTCCAGCATGTCTCTGCGCTCTCGAAGACATGGGTGAGGGTTGTACCACTCGTAGGGGCTTAACCTGATGCGAAAAACAAAGGTAAAGTAAGGCGACCTCGAGGACAAACTGCAACACAGTAATGTACCACCGTCACATCACTCAAGTCATCTCCAATCAGTCATTTGACCTCTGTCAAAACTGTCTGCGGTAGGTTGCATAAGGTAAGAAATTTCAATATGTGACAGGTGACTTGTGTTCAACAAGATAAAAAATGATGGAGCTCTGATGTGAACTGCAGACAATCAGTACAGTGTGTGATGTAATGTACTGACCTTGCAGCCAGGAAGAGCACACAGCTGACAGCCAGGTAGGCAAGTAACATGAAGAGCCAGACGGCTGGAGAGAAGGGATCGAGGAAGGAGAAATAACCGGGCTTCCGACCCTGATGCATAGAAGAGAAGAAAGAAAAGTAGAAAGCTCGAGAAACAGAGACAGATGGTGACTAATGGACATACAGGAAGCTACAATCTGTTAGAAAACAAGGTCTCAATGTCTCAGTTGTCAGGGAGAGTCCCCTTTGCACCACAGGAGGGCAGTGTCCTTCACTGCACTTTGATACTAAAGTCTGCAGTGCTTTGATACACTAATGCTACAATCCATAAACACTCTGTTTCACAATGCCTGGTGCTAAAGCATACTTGGCTTAGATCCAAAGCCTCATTAGCAATGTAAAGCTGTTGCCCAGTTACAGCACACTGACTTATTGAGCAATATGAATTATACCTATAAATTTCAGTGTGGACTTAGTGGATGCAGCCTGCAGGATACTGCAGACATACAATCATCAGTTTCGAAGATAAGATTCCTTAAGCCTCATTTTAACAAGTGTAAGTTGTCGTTCTCTGTATGACCCAGTTGGCAATAAAGCAGTGAAGGTAAAAGAAATAAAATCCAGCACAAGATCTGTAGCGAGTATCAGCCAGTGTGTGCACAGGCCTAGATAACACCCTCACCAGTTGAACTCTGTACAAGATGCTGATCCCCAGGGTCATGAACGGCTTAGAAAAGTCGATAACTTTCTCTCTTTCTGATGTGATGGTGAAACCTGCCACGGCCAGGTCTGCTTTCTGGAAGATTTGTGAAGATAGATCAGTGGTAAGAGAGAAAGAGCAAGTGAATCAGAGGCAGGGAAAAAAACAACAACAAATGGTCAGGTAGGTGTGCAAAATAGACAGACTAATGTAGCACTCTTCTTGTTCAAAATGTTGATTTAAACGATGAAAAATTAAAAGTTTGACTATGCACTTGAAAATACATTTGCAGTGACATACAGAAGTGCACTCTGCCTCACACCCATTACCCACCATAAAAATGAGGCTAATTGCGAGTAAGCACTGGGTGACTGGTCTTTCCACCTGTATAAAACCTTGCAGGTCTCTGGTTGCGCTGCCTCCTCTCCATCTCTTCCATTAAAAGCTAATTGATGAACATGGGCCGCTAATTAGAGCTGAGTGATCAGGCAGTGGGGAGGGCAGGGAGAGAGGAAGCGTGGAGAGCTGGGGGAGCACCAGTGTGGCATGCCCCACACGGGGACCACAGGCTGGTAATTGAAGTATACCGTATGGTAATTAAGCAGAGAGGGGCTCTCATTAGCCTGCCTCAACCAGTGTCTATCAGAGGCACACAAGGCCTGGACAGGAAGAAATG
>VUQG01022968.1:88687-99431 GCA_015106755.1 Etia nguti | reverse complement strand
AGACAACTTTTAGGCAATGTTACCACTCTCTTTTGGGGAATTATCAAGTCAGCTTTTGTCCTAGATAAGAGTCTTACTCCCCTCTGAGGGCAATTTGAAACATGGGAAGTTACAGCAGAGTTGTGGTTTGGGGCTACAGAGCAAGTGTGAGTGTGTGTATCTGGTGTGGCAGTGTGTGCATACATAGTTGTATGTTCATTATAAGCCTCCTTTTGTAGGGAGACTGCTTAGAATATTAGTGCATGTTTCTGTGTTTCTGGAGTGTGTGTGTGAATGTGCATGTGTCTGTGTTTGTGTGTGTGTAACACTTGGAGAGGGAGTGAGAGTACTCACCCTGTTGATTAGCTCTCCAACCATGCCAGTCCAAGAGCCGTTGGGCTCTGGGGCCCCATACAGGCCATCATCCACCAGCTTGATCTTGAAGGAGAATTTCAAGATGTCTGCCAGTTCCCTCAACATGTCAACACAGAAGCCCTCATACTGGTCATTTCCCTGGAAGTCTTGGTAGTTGTCTTTACGCATCACATATGGGTTCTCCTGAACATGAGGGACACATGAGGAGGTCTCAGTCCAAAACTATAAATATCTGCTTGATCAGAGATTATTTGCTAGATTAAAGCAATGGCTTGAAAGTTTTGAGGAATATGCTTATTTGCTGTCTGGCATGAAGAGACACACAAAAAAAGAACAAAGTTAGAGCGTTAAGTCAGGATCACTACAGCCAAAGGGAGATTTATATTTTTATCTGCAGGATTTTATATTTGATGACATGGTTCTGTTGTGGGATATCACCATCCTTTCATATACATATGTGGAAAGTCAGAGGCCCACAGAGCAGTAGCAAGAACCTCAGCACAAAACAAAGCAGGCATCAAAGAAGAAAGATACAGCGTTGATTATGTCAGATATAGCATGAAAGAAAGAGTGGGGTTGGATTTGCTGAGGATTGGTCTGCGGCCTATAGCAGCTTAAATGGAGTGCCCTGAATGAAATAGCCAATTGGATGTGTTGGAGGGTTTCAGGTGAACCGTAGAGCCAAAGTGGGTTGGCACTGAGATCAGCTGATCTGCCTGGGCCGGCGCTGAGTTCACTAAAACAAGAGACAGCTAAGCAAAGGGCCGGAAACAAGATGATAATGAGTTGCACCTACAGCTCATTCAAAGTTCACTTATGTGATATTGAGGTTTCTGCAGACACATTACCACTGACAAAATAATGTTAGCTTATCTGCTATATTGGTGTGATGATCATGGTGACAATGAAGGATCAAGTGAGTAAGGCCACAGTCACTCGGGCCTAGACCATATGGCAACCACCAGATGAGGGAAAATGAGTATTCCCTGACCATTTTCAAGTGGTTGCTGGAAGTTGCCAAATCCCCAAACCTAGCGCTGGGGGAAAAAACAACTTGCATACTGCTGCGATTGTAGTTCATGTGGAAGTGACGGACATGTCTACAAACACGGTACTCTCCAAGCTGTAGTGAAACTGAAAAGCGTGATGCAAACTGGAAATGGAGTAAAAGTTGTGCCCTTTGAAACACGCCAACTGCAGTACTGAGGCAAAACTTTTTACTTTGAAGGCAAGCCTTCTCCATTTCTGGTTTGTGTCACGCTTTATCAAGTTGTACTACCGCTTGGTGAGTACAGTACTAGCAAGTATTTGCAGGAAAAAAATGTGAAAAGCTACAGGCATCCATGGCAACCTGTTAGCAAACAAAGCAAATGCTAAAAAGTTTCTTCTTTGCAACCAATTTCATCCAGCAAGAGCCATAAACCTACAGGAACTACAGCACTGGCAACCAGTCTGGTAATACAGGTTTCCTTGGCAACCAGTAGTTTTCTCACATCCAATATGGCGGTGTAATGTGTGCATGATGTCATGTGAAAAACCTCAATAATTTGCAGTGTTTGCGCTCTGCTATTCTGCGCTAACTGGCTTTATGTTTACTCTACAGTGACGTATGGCATTGTGTTCTTCGCAACAAGCCAAATAACCATTTTTCCGGCAATATGGGAATGCCAGCATTTTTCTATTAGGGAATCACAGACAATTTTGTAAAAGCCTGAATTTATGCCCTCAAAGATAACTCTAGCAGTCATTTCAAATTAAATGCACTTAAAAGAGAAGACATTGAACATCATAATCATTTTACTTATCAAATGGTGTATTAGTTAGTATTTCCGAACTGAAAAGGCTAGAAAGCTTTTTTAAAGACATGGCACAAAAGAACAATACACAGATGCATCTTGGGAATTTTAGAGTTGTTGTTCTTGGAGGTTGCCCAGTGCTAAAAGTCAAGATATCTCAGCTTGAGCAGAATCAATTTAGACCATTTTTATCTCCCTCTTGTGAGTCCCCTACAGTTATGGAAGTCCAATACTAAATTGGTTTAAAAGACATAAATTGGATTGTGGAAGATGGCTACAGACGTAGGTAAGAGTAGAAAAAAAAACATTCAGTAACCACTGTCTAGTCATGAAATGGATCGACGCAGATAAACCAGGGTATCAAGGGAAGGCAGGCAGTGTTCTCGCAGATCTGAGCAGTGTGCCAAATATATTGACATTAAAAAAGAAACAAAAAAAACCCAATTGTTTCATAAAGCTTGCATCATGTGTCTAAACCAGTCCAAACCCTCTAACACACAAACAAAAGTGAATTTGTCTACATCTTGGTAGAATACAGCATAATGGCTTTTTCTTTACTGCTAAACATCTTCATATCTGACACAACCCAAGAAACAAACACAAGGTGTTTTCTTTCCCTTTCCCTTTCTTTTCTTTTTTTTTTATTTCTTTTTTTGTCCTAAAGCTCGAGCTGCTTCAGATGTTTTCTATGTTTATTTTTAATTTCCCCCATAAACGGCGTAATGTTTGATGTTATGAAATTTGGCTTCAACAGTTACGCATCATCAACAATCACATCAACAGAGCAAACTGATTTAGAAAAGGCTAATTAGCTAACACAGTGTGCTATCACAGGATGTTAACAGTATTTTAGGATTCAGTGAATCTGAAGCTATTCTACCAGGTACTTCTTTCACATCTCTACACCAACCTGTAGATATTACCCATATGTCCAAACTCTACAAGGAGACAGCTTATTGGGTTTGGACATAATCAGTAGACCAGGACTGTAGCAGTCTGGTTTTTAGTTACACATCTCCCTCGGTGATCTGTCAGTTTCTATGACAGTTACAGCAGCGACAGCAAAATTATCAGAAACAGACCACAACACAGCACGAGCTCCGGCACAGCCTGCGAAGCAACACAAAAACAACTCCGAACTCACTAATGTGGAGCGTCAGAGAGCAGCCGTGACCTTACCAGTATGGTGGTGACAATGAGGGTCTTGTTTGCCAGCGTCTCTGAGACATTAATATCCAGACTGGTGGAGTTCATTGCCAGGGTGTTGTTTGAGTACCAGATACCGATCTAACATGAAGAAGAAGCGTGAGAAAAATAAGCTGTTATTGTTAGATAAATAATATACAGCAGCTGTTTCATTGTTCAAAACACCTTTTGCACGTTTCATGTTTTAGGACTTGGGCTCCGCACTGTTAGATTCTGCATATGCATAGCGAGTTAATTGTTCCCCACGGAGCCGTATAAGTACTCGCAGTACTATGCACCACTGTGGAAAAAAAAGCTCCTGTTTATAAGCAGAGCAATGAGCTGGGACAAGATGGCAAAGGCGGTAATGAAAGGCATTCATGATCAGAAGTTCCACTGTCATTTTTTTCCCCCCTTACGCACACCTTTTTTAAATTGCATAAAAACTGTTCTCATATTTCCATTTTATGGAGACTGTAAAGTCACTTAGGTACATAAGTGTGTGATTATGACCTAACCAATCCGCTGGGTGGAACAGCAGCTCGCAGAGGCATTTCTTCTGGAGATATTACTGTACATCTTTCAATAGGTCAAAGAAGAGGTAATGACTCCTCAGACAGAATCACAGCTTTCCTGTGACACTCTTTATCCTGCCCTGACATTTAAGTGGAGTTTTTTTTTCTGTGAACCACCGCTGCCTGCCTGGAGTGTGGGTGCTGCTGTGCAGAGAGGGGGGAGGAGCAGAGTTAAAATGTTCATTACCTCGAGTTAACGCTCAACAAAGTAAAAGTCTACCTCTAAGTATATGTAGCAGGTGGCATTTTGTGTTAACATGGAAAACAGCTGGCCAAGTGCAGAGCCCAGGAAGACATTAAGAGGAGGTGAAAAAGAAGTGTTTCCTCCAGCCAATGAACTGCAGCGTAATTCCCCTTCAGTCGGAGGCTGCAGTGGTGTGTATACTTCATTTAGTAAATGCAGGTGGAACGCACTTTGATTTCCACCTGCTTTCACCTTTCTTTCTAGCTTACTCGTGTGGACTGCATTGTCACAATAATGTACCAAAATGGTCCTGAACACCTCATTTGCTGCTGGGCCTGCCAACAGTTTGGTAGCGCACATTGTCCAACTAGCCTTAACTAATCTGCTGTGGCCTGTGCTTGACTAGTTCAAGAGATCAAAGGGTTAAATTAACTGGAAGCATCTGCTGCAGGAAAATGAATGAGACTTAAAAAGTTATTATCATTATTCTTCCAAATTCAGCAATTAAAAAAACCCCACTATTGCTCAATTTAATTCATTGTCAAGTAAACACAATGTTTTTCCTACTAGAGCCACATTGCTGTGTATCATACACAATACTGAGTACTTGCTTTCCAATAACTATATCTACACACTGCCGGTCAAAAAAGTTAAAGGAGGGGCACATTAAATATATATTTTCACTTTTAGCATTAATTAGTTTGTTCCCATATTCTGGCTTTAAATGCTGATTAGAGTGTGTTCCTAAATGTTCCTGTGATTTAGAGCCACCGTGCCGCCCCTTTGAGTGTGTCTCTGTTCGAGAGGACGGTTGTAGTTTGGTCCACGCTGGTTGTCAGTGAATTCTAGTCTCTTTGAAGTTTTGTAATCTGTTGCTGCACCCTGGAGACTGTGCCAATGGTGAACCTGTTTTCTCTGCTCATTGATATTCCTTCTACCACAGTTAAGGCTACAATTTGTTTAGAAAAACTATTCTGTACTCTTGGTTTGTTTAGAGTAGGAAAGGGAGCACAGAATTCATTTTTTTCTTAATTTTAACAAGACAAGTTAGGTAAGTTTTGACACTTCTGTTAAGACTGTGCTTTTTGTTTTAATTGTTTTAATTGAGTGTGCCCCGAGTTCTCCACATGAGCTGTGCTTTATTTGCATTTCACTGTGAAAACTTTGCTCATTAAAATTGCTAACTTTGGTTCTACTTCTGTCCAACATGGCCGTACTGTGAAGATACAATTCTGTCGAAAGGGAAGGGGTGATGATATTGATTTATGGCCCGGCCTTTAATGTAGTCAAACCTAACTGATTGTTAGACTACAACTACACCTCAGATCCATTTTTGTGAAAAAAGATGAGCACAAGATTTTCAAGGAACCATCATTGATCACATTAGTGTAGCCTACTGCAAGCTACAATCCAGCGCAGAGTTCAATTAAGGACAGAGTCCAAATCAAATACAGATTAAAACTAAACCCAAAGCAAATCCAGTTCTATACAAGACAAAAACAAACACCAGAGCAGAGCTGCACATCTGTCTGCCGTGCACTGAGCTTAAGGCAAATATCAACCACTGATTTTTACAAACCAATGTCAAGCTATTGTTTGTAGCCATAAAAAGAAAATAAATGTGTCATTTATGGCACACTGTTTTTATATTTTTAGATCAGAAAACAAATAATCGAGCAAAACTATAGAAAACTTTAGAAAAAAGCTCCCGTGCTTTAAAACCCCACATTTGTAATCAGTGAAATGTAGATTTAATTTGAAGTGAAATCACTGTTATGCATATTTAGAGTTCAAACATGAGCCGCGTCTGACGGCAGGTAAAAAGTGAAATGCTGTCAGATAAAACATATATCGCAGAGTAAAGACATGGTTGCTATCAGGGGAGTTTGTGATGAGGCTGACCTCGGTGTTAAACGCCGCTGCCGGCTTTGTGAAATGAGACAAGTGACCTGTAACTAACCCGAAACCTGAGGGCAATGTGACCTGGCTGCTGCATGATAGCAGGTGACTTCTGACCTCTTTGTGGCCTCCTCTGTGTTTCTCCAGGATCCGCAGGGTGTAGTTGGTCCTCTGACCTTTGCTGTTAAACTCCACTCGGCCTGTCAGACCATCGTACTCCACCTGGCAGGTAGACAGAGAGTGAGGTGAGGAAGTATGACAGAAGCATGGAGGAGAGAAGGAAAGGTAAGGAAAAAAAGAGAGTGGAGAACATAGAAAACATGAAAAGATGTGGAGAAATAAACTAAGCCAGCATTCTGCATAAAAGCAAACATACTTCTTCTCACTAGCGGTCATGATTAGACAGATACTACCAACAGTGATCAGGAGGAAAGAGAGGGAAAAAGACTAAGACAGGCAGAGAAAGCATCTGAGGCTGGACTAGACAAGGATGATCAGTTTTGGATCAACTAGGAGAAACTGACTGACGAGAGGCTCAGGCAGAGCAGCAGAGAGGGTCAAGAGCTCTCTAATAAGACTCAGACCTGCAGCTCACAGCTCAGCTCCCTCTCTTCAAAAGCCAGGTGCTGGCACAGTAAGCGAGAACTATGATGAATGGCGCAGCGCTGAAGATGGAGCACACCATGATGTTGACTAACAAAGACAGATGTCGAGCCGGTGGGGCGGGGGCAGTGAGAGATGGGACTCGAGCTGCCTTGACAACAGGTCGTCGATGAGAGAAACAGACGACCAGAAATGGAAGATGACAAAGAACAACAAAACACAGAGGTTACATGCAACATGAGATGAGGATGATACACATTTCAGCTGTACTCTTCTCATTTATCAATATTTCAGTTAAAAGAAAACTAAACAAAATGACGAGTAATGAATAATCATGAGTCTTTTCTTAACACATGCTGCTAATGCAACACTTTCTCAAATGTTAGGATCTTTGCTTTTCTCTGCTTTTAATCACTGTGAAGAAGAGAAGTCATCATTTTTATCTGTCTGTTTCTTTTGTGTGTCTTTACGGTAAAATGTGATCTTGACATTGTAGCAGAAACTACTTTGGCGTGTCTTTATACTACACCTATGTTTGGAGATTGAATAAGTCTATTTATTCCATTTTTCATTCTATTTTTTTATATGCTACAAAGTACCAAGTTTTTGTAGCAAGTTTTTGGAGAGTTTTGTAATTTTGGCTCTTCACAAAAACACAGAGGCTTTTAAATCAAACATTCAATACGTGACTAAAGTGCAGACTTTCAGCTTTAATTCAAGGAGTTTAAATAAGTATTACATTAACCGTTTAGAAATTACAGCCTTTATTTTACATTTTCAGAGGTTCAAAGGTAACTGGACAGTTGACGAGCAGTTTTCATTGCCAGATGAGCCCTGTTCCTTTGAGAAATTAAGCAGATAAGCTGAAGCTGATTCCAGGTTGAATTTGTAGTTATTAGCCGTTTACTGGAACTCTCAATATGAGGTCCAACGAGATGCCAATGCAAGTCAGGGAGGTGATCTGAAAAAGCATCTTTCTCGTGTTAACTTTGGCACCTAATGTTTGTATGGAAGTGTGTTTGTATTGATAAATGCAAGACCGAGTGTTTGACTGTATGTGTCTGTATGCTACAACATGCATATTTATCTTTAATTTATGGTTTTTATTCAAACTGTGAAACACTTTGTAACTGTAAACAGTCCTATAAAAATAGTTATTATGGTCATTATTGTTTTTATTACTATTATCATTATTAATAATAGACCTGAAAGACCACAGAGGACAACTAAAGTAGATGAGCACATTTTTTCCTTGGTTAAGAAAAGCAACTTCACAACATTGAACCAATCAAGAACACTCTTGAGGAAATAGCCGTGTCATTATCAAAGTCCAGAATCAAGAGACACCTTTGTGAGGGTTTACAACAAGCTGCAAACCACTGGTTACACTCAAGAACAAGAATGCAAGATTGGACAGACAACATCTGAAAGAGTTTGCACAGGTTTGAAAACCATTCTTTGGACTGATGTAAAAAGAAGAACTTGTTTCATCAGCATGGAAGAGAGAAACAGCTCATGATCTGAAGCATATGACACGAGCATGCATGGCTGCCATGGGAACCACATAATTGGTGTTTACTGATAATGTGACTGCAGATAGAAGTAGCAGGATGAATTCTGAAGTGTACAGGGGTACACTCTCTGCTCAGATTCAGCCAAATGGTGCAAAACTGATTGAACGGTCCTTCACGGCGCAAATGGATAATGACCCAAAGCAAACTGCAAAAGCAACCCAAGAGTTTCCAAGGCAAAGAAATGGGTTATTCATGAGTAGCCAAGTCTCCAAATCTCCTGATCACAGGTCATCAGAGCAGTGCTTTCAGTCACTGAAGGCAAAACCGAACACAGAGAGACCCACAAACAAGCAGCAACTGAAGGTGGCTCCAGTTAAACCCTGGTAGAGCATCCCGGGAGAGGAAACACAGCATTTGGTGATGTCCATGGGTTCCAGATTTCTGGTAGTCAAAGGATTTTCAGCCAAGTATTAAAAACAATCCTCAAATTTAAAATTGTGTTATTTGATCCAATTATTTTTAAGCCTCTGAACAAGGGGAACTGTGTATGACAGGGTCTGTAATTCCTAAACAATTAATGCAACATTTGTGTTAAGCCCTGTGAATTAAAGCTTAAAGTCTATACTTCAATCACATTTTAATTGTTTGAATTAAAATCCACTGTGGCGGTGTACAAAGACACAATCACAAAATTTGTTTTATTGTCCAAATACTTATAAACTAACTGTTTATTGTTGTTTTTCCCTTGGGAGTCTGTTTTTCTCTGTGTGTGTTCTCCAAATGTAGTCCTGGAGAACCCAGCTCTAGCAGAAAACATCATAAAGGAGGTTTTGAATAATCTGCCCAACACTGTAACCTAGTTACAGGCACGAAATGTGACAGGTGTGTGTCTGAGATCAAATCCAAATCATGAGCTGCGAGTGGGGTGGAACATTAACGCGCTGATGGGAGCGGCAGATGGTCACAAAATGATATTTAGTTTTTGCTAACCAACATTCCCAAGCATTAAGAGTCAGTTTAATTTCACATAAGGAAAATCCTCCATTTTTTATGGCTGGAAACGGCTCATATTTGTTCCTTCCAATAATTAACTGACTATAAAAATTATGCTAGGTTTATTTCCATCGATTCAATACTCCAAGTGCTGTAACTGTTTCAAGCTCTAATTGAAGATGTCACCTGAGGCTTTGTAGAACAGCAATTTTAAAACCGTATTTTCTGTGTTTTCTCAAGTTTAACCTACTCTAAAAATAACTGCTAATTGCAGCAACACTAATCTTACTAGCGTTAATAAATAGGAGTCACAGTTTACACCAGGATGTTAATAAAAGCATGAATGTTAAAAAAAAAAAAAAGATTAAACTCATGTCTGCTATCAAATGTTACGTCTTGTTTCCTGCTATGGACATAAAGCAGACATGGAGATTTACGCAGGGTTTACCATGCGCAGATAGTTCATAAGACTGGTCCCGTGTTGCCAGATCTGAGGTGAGGTGCAGCTGAGTGGCTTCACTCCAATTTCCTGACTGCGGTTCAATTCCCTCACCGCCCCCACCACCACGTGCACGGCGTCAAACATCAGCGCTGACGAAAGCTGTGGAAAGTGGAGAGGACACAAAGGAGATATAGAGGCGGAGAGGGGAGATGGATAGAAACAAGGAAAAGAGAAAAAAAGGAAGAGAAAAAGAGTTAACCGGAATGAGAGGTGCAGAGAGGATTGAAAGATTAAAAAGGAATGGGGGGGGGAGGCAGGAAAATAAGAAGAGGAGGGAAAAGATGTAGAGGTTCAAGTAAACCAATGGGGAGGAAACAAAGATGGATACATCAATACCCATTAAATACAAGCAAAAGACTAGCTGGAGCTGTTTAAGTGCTCCATGAATCAGTGTGAGGAATAAAGTAGCTTAATGTTGTGTGGCATATAAACAAAGCATTAAAAAATTAGCTCTAATAGCGTGCACGCATGAGTACTCATGGGCTCAAGATACTGACCGCAGGGCCGGGGTACGTTAGGTCACAGCCCTCCCTCCAAGACAGATTGAGGCTCCTGATGAACTCCAAATAGAAGGGATGGGTGGTGTTAAACATGGAGAAGCCGACAATGTTGGACTGCTCATCGACTATGTCATCCAGTCTCAGTAGGGGGAAGTCCTACAGAGGAAGAGGACGAGGAGGAGGGGGAGTGGGGAGGGTGTTTGCAGGGAAAATAGTAAATTGAGGTGTGTGACAGGGTGATGTTGACAGGCTATCAAATCTTAGCACAGAAGAAATATACAGTGCAGAAGAAGAGGGTGATAAAGAAAAAAAAGAGGCTACAGGGAGTGACACCATCTAATCTCTGATGGAGAGCTAGAAGAAAGGGGGAGACTGAGATACAAGGAAAATAGAGGTTAATGGAATGGAGGTTTTTTTTTTTCCAAAGTAATATGCATACAAGTACATCTAAAAGCACAGGACCACATCCCGCACAGAGGGCAGAGAGAGGAAAGTGAAAAAATAAAAATCAGACGCGCAACATAAAATGGTACATTTATTCAAATGCTTGAAAAGGAGGGGAGCATATCAAGGAGAAAGATGAAAACACCGCAAGCTTCTGGAAGGTGGCGGGTGGCAGAAGAAAAAGGGCACATCATA
>VUQG01022968.1:70412-88616 GCA_015106755.1 Etia nguti | reverse complement strand
TCATACAGTAATTCGTTCATTTTTCAAATGTCTCCCTCTCGCTCTTCTTTCTTCTTCCCATCTTTATTCTCCTCTCACTTTTTTTCTCACCTCTCTGTACTTCCACCTATTGAGTACTTTCTTCCTGTTAACACCTTTGCTGGCTCATAAAGGGACAGAAAGAGGAGGAAAAGCTGGAGAGAGGAACGAGAAAAAATGAAGGAAGAGAGGACAGAAGAGGGGAAGGGGAACAATTTGCGTACTCTTACCATTGTGGTGAGGATGTACTTATAAAATGCTGATGTCATCCCAAGCTCTGACGCCTGCGAGACAAAAAGAGAGAGGGACAGGAAATAAGATCAAAAAAGTAGAGAATGCCGAAACGGCAGAATGAGGGAGGATATGGACGGATTGATAAAGGCAAAAAGGGGGCAAAGGAGGAGAGTTACTAGACAGGCAGAGAGAAAAGGGAGCAGTCGGGGTACAAAAGGGGAGAGGATGTGAGGGAGAAAAGTGGGGAGGGGGTGGAGAGAGCATACGTTAATCACAGTTTTACATCATCAGGCTAACACTAGGACATTTCGCTGAGGGCGGACAGCGGCTCAAATGTGCCCAGTAAAAACATCCCATACGCATTCAAACCATGACTCACTGCGCTGGCTATCGGCATTACAAGCCGTACCATGAATCAGAACAAGCTTGGGTAACATCTGCACCACATCCCAGCAAAAGATGTTCTTTTGTCAAATACTTTCATAAGAATGTAAGTGATCGTTGCTGGCAGACACGCATAAATATTGTTCCCTATGCAACTCTGGAGGGCAGAGAAGGTAAAAATAGATGTTAATTCAGTAACAACAACAAATGTGTAGCCTGTGGAGCTCTGAGCGAGTTGTTTTATTATTTTACAGATGGTGAGCTCCGCATGCCCTTCATGTGGGTACATAAAAGAGAGATATACGCGAAACCCCCTTGAGACATACTGCTTGCACTGTATGCAAGAGTAGCTTTGACTCCTGAAAATGTGTAGGTGGCTCTGGGGAACGTGTATTGATGTTTGAGATGTCACCTTCTTGAGGATGAGATAGGAGACAGAAGCGTTGGCGTCAATGATGATCGTGGCCACTTTGTCGTCACGGATCTCCTTCAGCAGCGGCGTAGGGTCCAGGTTGTCATCCAGCATCCTGACTGACAGGGTCTCCCGGGAGATGAGAAAGCGGCGAACCAGTTCCTCCAATCTCAGCAGGCCTGAGGGAGAACGAAAACAGGGACGAGGCGCGTATCAGTGTCTGTATCGGTAGATACGACTCGTGTTTTCCAAAACGTAACCAATGCAGGACATATGAAAGTCTGATTTATCCTGGAATGGTCATATATTAGTGTCTCGTTGCGAAGCATGATTGATGGTTTGTCTAAATCCCCAGGAAATGAAATATCATTTAATATGAAGTCTGCCGCGTGTTCCCATTAACCATATCTCTCACTAGGACTTATTTTTTTATCTATTGTAATTCCGACAAAGAAGATTTTTGTTATCAGCTCTGCCTTGTTTGTTTGTTTCCCTCTTAGTTAACAACCTACTTGACATACGGCATTTTACAGAAATATGGAGAAGAATTATGCAGAAAACAAGTGATTTGTTTTCGACGCTGATAAGTGCCACCGTGCTCTCCTAACACCTCAGCTGTGACTCAAAGGTTGCATTTATTTTCCAATAAATCTATGACTCCACATGAATCTGTCAGCTCAGGGTACGTCTATTTACACTCAGGGATGTTCGGGACAATTGTTATGCAGAGGTTATTCCATCAATCCGGACGTGCATAAAAGATGCAGATTTGCATTTGTGTGATTTTAACAAGTTATGGGGATTTGTGTTATTTTTTACCTCTATCTTCACTATGTGTAGTTAGATTTTATATTTACAGTGTTGTGGAAAAAAAAATCTTGAATCAGCCCTCGTTTCTTTATATTTTGCTTCCAAGGAGATAGGCTATCGTGTAATCTGCTAAAATGGTTTTTCTTCAATAGTTCTCTAGGATTCCTGAAAGTCCTTTGAAGTTTTTCTTTGGACATTGGCCGCTTTTTCACTCATTTTCAGTCCAGTCCTTGTACCTGAAAGTTTTCACAGGAATGTTTTTTGTTACTTAACATACACCTATGAACCATTCAAACTTAAAGTGGACTAGTTTCAGTCATTATGCAAAGGTACTGTTTCTAAGATTGGGGAAACCTGCAGTCAGCTGAGACTGAAGAAGTCACTTGGATGAGTGACGAAACGTTTCTCCCACTGGAAACGTTACGTCCAGATGAACAGAATCAACTTTTTGGGATTAGCAAAAACTAATATTAAATTGTATCTTTAGGCACTTTGTCGGCAGCCTGACACAACAACACAGAAAATCTTTCCCATTTGTCAGGTAAACCTATGAAACATGGCAAAGATAACATAGTTTGACAGGCATAAAATTGTATTTTTGTACCAACAAGTTGATTCTCAATGTCAGCATGGTGTGCAGTGTGTCCTTAAGAAAGATAAAGGAAGTGGAGGACTAAAAATCTATCTGAAGCTGATGAACAGTACCAGAGAGTCATAGTGTTAAGAAATTAAAAAAAAAAAAAAATCCATCAAAGATCTGACACAAGACCTGAGAGATGAATCTGATCAATCTACTGTTCACTAAAGCCTCGTCAGAAATGCTCTCAGTGGACCGGTGGCTGTCAAGAAGCCATATTTAAGAAAGGGAAACAGGGAGAAAAGGCTGAGGTATGCCAAATTACTCAAGAACTGGACTGAATATTAGTGATAAAAGGGACTTGTGGAGTGATCCAAATTTGAATTTTTTTGCTCACACTGTCATCCACATCATACCCAGATAGAAAAAGCACACAATGGTGCGCTATCAGTCATGGACTGGCCTCCCCAGAGCCCAAACCTCAACATTGCTGAAGAAGTGAGATCAGCTTGGCAGACAGCAGAGAAAAGGCAGCCAACATCCAAAGAAAGGCTTTGAATGTCCTCCAAGAAGCCTGGAGAATTATTCCTGAAGACTACTTAAAGAAATCATAAGCTTGAAAGTGGTCACACCAAATATTAACTTAAGCTCTCTAGAATTGCACAAACTCAATTTTGCCTTATAGACTTTATATTATCATGTACTTGCAAACATATATGTGCAACATACATATGCATATACTCCTGAGAACCTTCCCATTGAACTTTTAGGTGACTTAGGGGTAGGGTAGCTCAAATAAGTCAAAAGATATAGCCCAATAAGCTGGTTCTCAGGAGGATATATATGAGCAACATATGAATATGTATGTTTAAGTAAATCTCTGCACCTATTTCCCATTTTCCTAGTAACATTAAGTAATGAGGGGTGACTCAAGACTTCTGCACAATATTGTATGGTTTCCTTGATAATATTTTAGCAAAACTGATAAATATTGATAAAGACAATGAATGCTTCATACTGCTGCAACTAGAAAACAAGTGCATTTATCTTTATCTAACTCTATATCGAAAGGATACTGCAAAACCTAAAGCCATTTGAGCAGTCTATGTTTCTGCAGCAGGAGGACATAACATAACTCATACACACACACAGCTGGGTTCTTGTGAGTCTGCCTCAATAGAAATTTATATTTGTTCAAAGCCCTAATATTCCCAGACAGGTTTTAGGTATCCTCCAAAATTGATGGACGCCATCAACCAATCAACATGACAAATTTCCGAACATTTTATTAATAGAATAATAAATTCAGAAGGTCGTGCAGCCTCAGCAGAGTTATGTGCTCTTTGAGTGCTTTGTAATGCACTTTGCCTGTGTTGTCTCATCCTTCAGTTAATGCTTTTCGGGGCTCTGAGTAATGTACAGTATGTACTATGAGTACAACAGTATGCACTCGAAAAACTGAAAACCTCACACTCCAATAACAAAACTGGACATGCAATAATCATGAAAACCTATGGCAAAAAAATAAGAAGATGGGCAGAACGAGCAGCAGAAAGACTGAAATAAAGTACTTAAAACACTTCAAGCAAATTCCTCTTGAATATGAGTCCCACCAATGGCAGTCAAGACTCACTTTACAACGTGTGTGGAATAAGCCTTACTAGAAAGTCAGCTCTGATGCCTCCTAATTGTAATTCCATAGTAAAGCACCCCTAGCTATGTAAATAAATGGTGGGGCAGGCATCTGGGGGACAAAGGGAAGGGAAGAGAAAGGAGCAGAGGAGGGAAGAGGTAGCACACAGAGCCCTTCAGCAGGAGAAAGCTTCTGTAAGCAGTGGGGTAATCACTGAACCAGGCCAAAACTTTAATTAGTTTGAGGAAGGAGGGGGAAGAAGAAAAAAAAAATCAATGCACTTTACAGCTTCCTCTACTCCCCTCTCTCACTTTCCCTCGTTCACATATTCTCTCTCGCGCAGAGAAGCTCTAACCTCTCTATCTCTCCTGTCTTAGCCCTGTGCTCTAGTTACTTCTCTCTGTCTTTATCCATCTTGCTCCAACACTGCCACCGTCTCCTCCTGCTCCTTGTGCTCAGTCTCTCCCTCTCGCTGTCCTTAAACTCATCCATCTCATGAAAACTGCATAATGGAATTAGGCTCAGATAGCAAGTACTGACCCAGGCACAGCGAGAGAAGGATTCATCGGAAATGACCCAAAAATCTCTGACTCATTTAACAGAATATCTGGCTAAAAGACGGATAAATTAGATTAAAGCCATTAGGACGCTGTTGCAAAATTGACCCAATTCTAAATACATACCTTAATTAGGATCTGCATCTAAGGTGGGTGTGAGCAAAATGTGTGACTTTGCGCATTACTTACTTTGCTGCCAAAAAAATAAAAAATAAAAGACAGAATTCACTTTACACTGGTGTAAACATGATGAATAAAACAAGTGGGCTGGGTGGTAAACATTGTCTGATGTTTAACCTCTGCAGTGCCACAGCAGAGCCGCACACACACAAAAACACACGCTGACATTCATACAAGTAACCCAAAACCCACTGCCTGTGTGCAGACACACAGTTAACACACACACACACACCCACACTCCTGCGCTCCCGCACATGTACAGACAAAGTGAACCAAACACTCAGAAAAATGACATCAAACACACACAAACAGTGCCACACACACACCCACACAGTTGTTCAGAGTGTGGAACAAGCCTGTTGAGTGGCAGTTAGCACCTATTCCGCAGCCATGGCAACCAGCTCCACGGCGATAGATAGCGCAGCCAAGTGGGTCAGAGTCTGTGAGTGTGATAACCTTGTAAAGATCACCTTCACGCCAAATATATTACACAAAAATGCACCCCTCAGTTTCTCCACCAGTAAAAGCTGTGCATTTTGACCCAGACGGTAACTATCAGGCGATCTGCCACCTCTAATTATTATGAGAGAAAAAGCCCGGTAAAAGACAAGGCTCTTATCTACCCATTCAACAGATGATCAAAACTGAAAAAGGCGTCTGATGCCATTTCAAAGCTCTCTTGGTTCAATGAAATGACAAGTCCACAAGGAATTCAGCTTACTTTCAGGAAACCAGGGGAAGGCTGGCTAACTGCTGGAAAGATAATGAAGGCATCTCAGTGATTGAATCAATTTTTCATAATGTCAGAGCTTTTTGTTTGTCAAAACTACCCTTTTAACACTGCCAAGGGATGTGTTCAGACTTCAGTGGTCCCACTAATTCTTTATGTAAGTGCCCTTCTGTTCTTGGACGGTTTTGCGTGGCTGGTGTGAGGACTCAAAAGCTGCAAAACAAAATATACCAACTCATTTTCGCCGAGAAGTGGACAAAAAGTTCGGCAGTGATTCGGTGGAAAAATTAGGATTTGTAGAGAGTGTAGACGTATTCTGTCATGTATTTAATAGGGGTGGAATGATTCAATTTATACACTGATCTCTGAGACACAGGTTTGCATCACATCCATAGACTGCATATAAAAGAAGGACAGAGACACAGTGATGACAACCACCCTGTTAGTGAAGTCTCGAGTATTTCTGCTATCACCATTTTGGTGTGTGGGAAGCAGACACGACAAGCAGGGGGTGGATCTCTCGTGCAGTAGTGACTTGTCACTCACAATGTAAGCCCGCCCCAAAGCATTTTCTGAATCACCCTCCTTTGTGACTCTAATGAAGAACATAATTTATAACCTGATCATTGTGCTGTTTTAAATGAGATTAGAAACTGGTGAAAGAGCTCATTGAATTGTATCAAGTTGGGCTCCCGTTTGCCTTCAGAGCTGCCTTCATTCTTCATGGCACGGATTCAAAAAGGTGCTGAAAACATTTCTCAGAGATTTTTATCCATATTAACATCATAACATTACACAGTTGCTGCAGATTTGTCAGCTGCACATCCATGATGTGAATCTCCCATTTCACTACATGCCAATAGGTGCTCTATCGGATTGAGATCTGGTGGCTGTGGAGGCCATTTGAGTACAGTCATGCTGAAGAAACCAGTTTGTCCATTCTTGTGTTTTCCAGTTTTGGTGAGTCCATGCACAGTTTCCTGTTTTTACCTGATGGGAGTGATATACAATGTGGTCTTCTGCTGCTGGAGCTTCAATGTTTCATGTGTTTCAGAGTTGCTCTTCTGCATACTTCCCTTCTCAGCTGACCTCTGACATCAACAGGCATCTTCGCCCAGAACTGTTGCTCACTGGATATTTTTTCTTTTTTCAGATCATTCTCTGTAAACGCTAGAGATGACTGTGTAAGAAGACTCTAGTAGATTCTGATGCTCGGTTTGAACTTCACAGGACATCTTCACATGTCTAAATGCACTGAGGTGCTGCCATGTGATTGGCTGATTAGATAATTACATTAACAATCATTTAACAGGTGTAGTTATTACAGTGCCTGCTAATTTTATAGTATATAGCTAACTCGCTGGGCCCACGTCCTCATTTGAGGTTTGACAGCGTTTTAGAAGATAAAAGTGAATGGCTTGGACATGAATTGAGCTGCGGTTCGGGGAAGGCCTTGAAGGGGACCGGCGGCGTCTCCCGGGCCTCGCAGATCCCCATGTATTAAATAGAAGTGAAAAAGTTAAAGAATTCAAAAGGGGAGGGAGGGTGGGGAATGTAAACGAGAAAGAACAGCTTGTAGAACTGGGGGAACATATATAGATGAGAACCGAAAGGAGCGTGTTTGGAGGCGTGGTCCCGTTCCTGAAATTTAGATACTTTATCTCCAACTCATATCCAGGAGGAGAATTGGGGGGGGATACATTTTATAATGTATGTATGAGGTATTTATTCACAAAACCTAATCTGAGTATTAAACTGGGTTTATGTTCTTATGATCTTTAAACATTTAGGCTTTTACCAGACTATCACGGCAGCTCCACACGGCTAACTAGCGCAAACAACATAAGAATAGGACACGTGAGCCTTTTCTCAACCACTATTACTCATCGTATATTTACACACATGCTGTTTATACCACCAAGAAAACAACACAAAGCTTGGCTAACATGCCATACTCTCCCTTCAGTTTACTATAATGATGAAGCAATTCCTCCTCTTCTCTGCCACGGCTGTCACTTATTCCTCCTGAGGTGTCTCTGTCACATAATCCTTCTGTTTTGTCTGCGTTTACATTCTTGCACTGAGCTGCTGCACTTAACTTTTTATGTCTACAGCAACGGGGAGGTTATCACAAAAAGGGAAAACAGAAAAGCAAGAGACCGCGGGGGTTTCTTTTGTTATTTTTTTTAACCATTACACCTCTGCTATTTAAAAAGTGTTTGTATTACAAAGTGTTTGAATACTACAATACTATTATTAATACTAGTCATCATCCTGCCAAGCGCTTTAATTCCTTAGGCTCTGGTTTGGGGAGTGCATTATAAATCAATAACACACTCTTTCAAAATGAAAATAAATAGGGCGAGTGGCTAAGCCCTGAATCCCCTGTGATGTTAAAGCTCTCTGAGTGCCGGACAAAGTTAAATCAAATGTCCCCTAAGTTCCTCCAATACTGGAAAGCATTTTAAACAAGAATATTTATTACACTGGTTTGGCCTAACAACCCTCTGAGGTGGATAAGAGACAGTGTGCAAGAGCATGAGTAATAATTGGGAGGGCTGCAGCATGAGCCATGTTCTGAACTCTGACAACAGACAGAACTTCATGACCAGACTGTCAAAAATGAGTGTCCAGCAGCGCCAAACAGTCATATCCGCCCAAACAGTGTAACAGTGAACCTGCCAACACTCCCACAGAGCAACTTGCACATACACACAAACATACACATACAGTACGTGAGTTAATCGGGCACGCAGCGACACAGCCGATGCATTTACACCCACCTAAATACAAACACAGCCACGCAGTCACACATAATAAACTGTTTAACTATACAACACGCAGCATGTACTTACACTCAGCCTTGGCGCAGACCAGGCTGGCTGAGGGGTAGCTGAATGAGCGCAAGATGGCTCCAATGGCCAGGCTCAGGTCCTCGTTGCTAGGGTACAGAGTAACAGACGCAAAGCGCAGGTACGGCAGGCGAGGAGTTTCCTCGGGTCCAATTTTTACATGAGGGATCTGATGAGAGGAGAGGAAACTAATAAGAAAGGCAAGAAAACACAGATCTGTGGTGATTAAAGATGATTCATTAGAGTAGCTAGAGGCTGAGAACAGAGATGAGAAAGGTGGGAAGGGCAGAAAACAGAGGGACCTACGAAAAATGCATTTAATAAAAAGAAGTAAGAAAGCAGTAGTGGGTGAAGCTTAATTATATCAGAAGAAACAGAACAAGTAAGTCAACATTCATCAGACCTTCATGAGCAGCAAAGGTAGCAAACAGGACGGGAAAAGCTATGAGACATGCACTGATATGTGTGTTTATCTTTCACGCTCACCTCCTTCTCCCCACATATGTGACTGACAGTAGAGCCAGAGGCGGGGCTGGAGGCGGGACCTATCACAGAGACAACGCCTTTGGGTAGAATCTGACACACTGAAAGGGAACAAAAAAAAAAAAAAGGAGATAAACAGCGAATAACCAGACATACACCTTTTCTTCTGCTTTGTTTTGATGGCAGCGCTGCGTTAGCATACAGAAGGGGCTGCAGTCAGGGGGAAAGCGTGGAAATTTAAATGCAACCAAGAACTCAGAGGACGCATTACCGTTTCAGTTTAACCACTCGTTGTATTGTTGCAGCACAATCTGCCTCATTATAATCTGATTTATTTTTGAGGGAAATCCTCCAAGGACTACAACAGGGCAGCCCACGGGATGCCTGCTGCTATTATTCACTTGTTTAGATAGTCATTTTTAACGGCTTTAATGATTTTCAAGACAACTGTAGTGTACCCCTGGAATCAGAACAATACTAACAGACTGGTGGTCGGCTTCGATGAACAAACGCCAGTTTGCATTTTAATCCTGTTTGGAGGAGGACATTAGTGTGGGAGAAACAGCTTTACACATTTGTCTATTACATTAAGTATTCATGAAATTATCTGACGATTAACTCAAAGAATTCTATGCTCAGGAATGGCTCAAGTAAACACTATTTCTGCAGTACAATCAAGCATACTGCTGGTTTCACTACTTCAAAAACCCAACAGATGTCTTCGCTATAACTGTGTATTTAGTGTATAATTCACATATCCTTTGAAATATTGAATTTCAGTATCAATGTTTACATTTATATTGTCTATTGTGTGTGGGTTGCCTGTTACAGTTTTCTGTCTACAATACACTAACTAGGTTCATACACATAAAAAATAAAGGAAAAAAACAGATTCACTTATGGACAGACCTGAAAGCATTACTGATCATAATTGTCTTTTTTTTTTACAAAGGTAGCATCTTAACAATACCACACTTAGAACAACACTTTCTTCACTAATGTTTGTAAAGGCAGACTGCATGGTTAGGGGCTTGGTGTGGCAAAACCCCCCCACCTAAATTCAAAGATCAACAGGTGTAGCCCAATGCTTGTGTCCATATCGTGTAAGTAACACTGGGAATGCTATCCACTCAGAGGCTAAAAAAGTACCTTACTGACAGATTTTTATACTCTCTCTCTTAGTGCCTGCTGAGCTCTTTTTTTATTGACAATGTTTTTGTGAATCCACCTAAAAATTATTCACAGACACATGAAAAATGCCTGATGACTAAACTGTGATTCTTTTCCTTTATTGTGTATTAGCTTGTCGTATTAATTGATTCCAAAGAGTGCGTCTCAGTAGCTCACCGCTGTCTGCGAATGTGTGTGCGCCTGTATATGTGTGAGCTTGCAGTATATGCTCATATGGTGTCTGTGTGTGAATGTGCATAAGCGTCTGCAGAGAGGGTTTGTGTGTGCATGCATGTGTAAACGCCTGTGTGGGTTGAGTGTGTGCATGCGCGCCTCAGTTGTAGCTGTAAGATGACGAGCTCTCTGATCCAGAGACCAAAAAAATGCTTTGAGCAAACAAGCCTGTCAGAGTCTCCTGCCCATTGGTCAAGGACACACACATACACACACCCCTGCAACTCAAGCATGCACATATGTACACAACCCTTCTCAAGCACACATAGACATTTTGTCAGTAGCTCGTGGCAGGGTCGCTGACCGATTAGAATAGGAGCAGAGATTCTATCTCTTCAGTGGTTGGATTCAGCAGTACTTCCTTCTGTCTTTGCACACTCTCTATATCAATACAATTTTCATGAAGCAGCCTCTCTGCTGCGTTCTGTTTGCCTGTACTGCTGATCTGTATTAGTATTTGATGATTTGTTTTCATCATGGCCTGCACAGCACACAGCGCCAGCTGTTACTGGAGGGCACAGGTCCACTGTTTTTAATGAGACAGTCTTAGTGGCCCATTACTGGTCTCCAATGACATGTAAACTAATCAGCAAAATCCCTTACTGGCTCCTAATCGCATGAAAGTGCTGGTGTTTTATCACCCTATGTATCATTTGAGGTTTTTGTTTTTAAAGAGGCAGCTTTTTAGAAAATACAATCTTATGTTTTTATAACTTTATAACAGCACATTTCTGAAGTGTTTTAGAATTAAAGTACTGTAATATCGCTGCTCCAGGTTCTTCTCTCTATTTGTCACTACTACTGTTAATATTCGAGACTACCAGTAAAACTCTGTTGTATCCCCAGTATTCACTCTCTGTGCTTATGGGGCATTATGTCCCAGTGGGCAATAGAGTTTTCTGGACTGTGATTCTGCTACAGTGGTCATTTTCACACCACTCACTGGTGTCTGTAGTGTCGTATTGGGAGTCTTTTTGCAGCTCGTATATGTCCACCTCCACGCGGGCTCGAGCTGGACCCTCCATCACGCTGTTGATGTTCTCCCTGGCCAGGGCCAGAGCCAGCCGCTCCCCACGCCCACACACAGACTGGTCATCCAGGATTGCAGCTACAGAGGGAGAAAGGGAAGGAGAGATAGGTGAAGCAGAGGAGAGGATGGATGGATGGATGAAGATGGGGGGCAGTGGAGAGTGGGAGAGTGGTGAGGAGGTGAGGAGAAAGCTAAAAACATAAGGTACAAAGCTGGAAGACAAGTTAACAATATTATCCATCCTCATGTAGATGTGGGAATGTGTAGTGGGTGGACAAGTGGGGCTGATAAAGGGATCACAACCACCGACTGCCAAAGGAATGAAGTACTCGTCCTCGTTCAGATTAGTATGTGTGCCAGATCCAAACAACATCATAAATTAAACATTTTGGGAAATGTGCTTATTTGATTTGCTTCTGAGCGCTACATGAGAGGACATATATTATCATTATTTATATTTTTTCAGTGAATATGATGCTGTTTTATTAATGATAAAGCTAAGTGGCTCAGTGGTGCCTAGTTTGAGACTGGAGGGAGACACAAACCCAGCCTCAGAGGGTCACAGGCTAGTGGACTCCTAATGCTGGTCCCAAGCCCATGTGGATCCATCTGCTGTGGGAAATAAGGAAGCAACCAAGTGTTCTTTCACTAACTATGAATCTGGAGCAAGGCCTCTGCACACATCTGTACATGGATGGTCACATTACCTTACACATTTACCATATGCTGGCACACCTTTAGCCCCAGTGATAGACTGGGAACCTCTCTAGGCTGTATACCTCCTCTAGCATTATGAAGGGAGGTACTTAAGAAGATGGATGGATGGATGATTGGATGGATCTCTCGCTATGTGTTTACACACCACTCTGCATTTAATCATTAGTATTATTAATCACTCGCTCCCTTCCATGGTGTGGGTTTTTGTCCTTTCTCTCTTCCCTCAACTCCACACAGATGGCTGCCCTGCCTGTACCTGGTTCTGGCGGATGTCTCTTCCTGTTAGGTTTTCCTTTCCACTGTCGCCAAGTGCTTGCTCAAAGGGGGTTATTTGATTGTCGGGTTTTTTTTCTGTATTATTGGGGGGTCTTTACATCACAATATAAAGAAGTGCCTTGAGGTGACTGCTGTTGCGATTTGGCACTTCATGAATTGAACTGAATGGAAGTCAACTGAACTGAACTGGATGGATGGATGGATGGATACATGGATGCATAGATGGATGGAACAGTCTTCAAGAAGCTTCCTTTTGCCATGATATTAATTTTGGGCACAGATGAGTTGTGGTGTTTGGTGTTTATAGTGCCGATTGACAGCATTCCTTGAATAGCTCACAAATACTGAGAAAACAATAGAATTTGAGTCATTTCCACATATAGAGACAAAAATTGTATTGTACTAAATTGTATCTACCTCTGTCTATTTGTCTTACAACTCATAAGAGTAAATCTAGGAAACTCGTTTTACAAATATTGAAATATTTTAGCAGCATATTCTGAGCAGGTTTGGCTTTAAGTACTTCAAATACTATCTTTTACTGTTCTGTGTGGTGAGTGCAGGTCTGAAGAACTAAAAGAGAACAAGAACAAAAAAGAAGAAGAAGTAGTGTATTTTTGCTGAGACTTTTTTGGCCTCTTTATGTGGATATGGCAGGACAGGTTGCCACTCACCCATGCGGACAGAGGAGAGCAGAGGGGCCTGACTGAGGGAGCGTGGCGGCATGGTGACTAGCAGGAAGGAGAGGAAGTGTATTGACAGCAGCAGTGCTGGCAGAGCCGGCATCTTCTACTGCTCCTCATGGAGAATGGTCTGCTGGCTGCCTGTACCGCCACCTGCAGGAGTGGAGGAATGCACGGCATGTTACTTCACAAAAAAATCACTGTCCTGGCTTTAAAGAGGTCTCTCTTCAAATTGTCATGATTTAGCTTATCATCAATTTGGCACTGTAAGTTTCCCACATAGTGGAGGCACCTGTAATTCGACAGCACATACAATACACTTTCAAAATCAGCTATGAAGATGTTCACTGTCACTTCACAAGGCAGCCCAGTCCTATGCATACAGCCTGTCTAATCATAAAATAAAGTACACACAGCTCTATTCACGTCTCCTGTGGAAAGTCTGCCGTTTAGAAGTGACAGGATGCATCCTTGAAGGGATCTCCAGAGGCAGTTCAAAGAAAACATCACAGCTGACACGCAAGATGTCACGCAGTCAGTCATGCACATCCTTATTGTACATACACACATATATACACAAGTACAAACAAATGCAAACACACAGATATGTCAATACACTAGAAACACAGAGTTCATGACAAAGACAACTGCCTCGAATAGTGTATATATATTCCTTACACCCCCACCACACAAGATACGCATTTACGTGTTTTTTTGTAACCTAACCTCCATCACAACCTTCAAACAGACACACAAACACAAAGAAAGAAACAGAGCTCAGCTGAGCTCCAGTGGTGCTAAGCAGCTCTCTCCAGGAGTGACACATCCTTGCTCTGACTGACAACATGACAAGGCGGTGTGAAAGAATGGAGAGATGAAGGGAGGGATGAAGACAGAGGAGAGGGGAAGGAGTGCTGTGTGACAGACAGGCTAGGGGGAGGGTGAGGAGGGGGGTGTTGGCGAGGGGGTAATGGTGGTAGAGGGTGTTGACTTGGGATTGTTTCAAGCATCTCGTTCACTGGTCTGAGGTCTTGACAGACAGCTGGGACAGTCAGGTTCAGGACCTTGAATTGACCCTTGCAGCTGAGAACGGGGGCTGATGGATTCATAGGAGGCTGACCTGAGACCCTGACGAATGCATGCGGGGGTGAGCTGGCATTATTCGCGCATACACTGTGTGTGCATCAAAGACACGGATCACGAGGATTGTCTTTGTTGAATAAACACGCCTCCACCCTCTGTCCTTTTTTTTTTATAGCCATATTCACTTTGAGATGTCCATGTTATCTTTGTTTTTAATTTTTTTACCTCCCTCACCTTTCCAACACTCGTTTGACTTTGATGTTTAAAGCACATCAAAAAATCTGCAACCCTCTGCTTTGAATCCGTCTTCACAGTCTTCTAAACCAGCCACACCTCCCCTTTCCTCAGCTTTTTCTTTGCTCTCTATGCAATAACTGACCTCCCATTCTTCCTGCCTGACTTTACATGTCTCACAATCGAAGGGTGGGCAAATGTGTGCGTCAACATGTTTGTAATACTAATAACATACACCATACCGTGCAGATGGCTGTGCCGCTCTCATTATGGTTGCTGCAGTTCAAAGTGAACAGAGGCAGAGCTTATGCGAGGCCATCTGTATGTGTGACACAACATAGAATAAGAAGCACAATATGGGAGCAATTTTCCATCTCATTGTTTTCCATAAATCATTCCTGTTCAACACAGTGTGTCACGGCAAAGATGAAAACTAGTAAGTAGTTCACCAACAGTTTAAAGTTCCTCCGTGTCATCACGTTTGTGTGCACGAATTCAAAGTTGAGCGCACAACGAGCTCAGCGTGGCACGCTGCTGTAACACAGCTGTGCGTCGTGCTGCAAGTACTCCATTTTGCTGGCTGTTACTATTGTATTCTGTTTGCTTCCCATACCAGTGGTTTCCTTCTCAATTTACTCTTCACCAAATTGTGTGTGTGTGTGTGTGTGTGTCCGTGTGTTTATTCAAGTGCATGTATGAGCATGTGCTTACCTCGTGTGTGTGTGATGGGGTATTGATCGAGGCCAGCCGAAGTGGCGGGCCCTCAGGTGCAGTCAATCAAAACAATGGGGAACCTATCATGGGAGCGCTGCATTTCACAGGAGCCATTTGATTGGCTATTACCAAGAAGCAGATTGCCCTGATGACGAATAAGATCCGAACTGAGGCTATGCCTTCATCAATGATGGGAAGGAACTGGTGCTATTTCATTGTTATTGAGAGCTATTGACAGCATTGGACAGAGAAGATTATAGTTTCTGTACTCCAAGGAGAGGAATAGTGGGAGTGAGGAAGAAGATGGAAATCTGCGATAGAAGTAAGGAGAATAAGAGAAAAAAAATCAAACCGAGGGAATAGGCTTGTGATGATGAGGGAATAAAAGAGCAAAATTGAATACAGAGAGAAGAGATTGGAAAGTGTCTCTGCAGGAGGAGACGCAGAGGAGTATAGAGACAGAAAGGCAGTGGTGAAAAAGTATATTTCCTCAAGGACTGTACTCAGGTATCAATCTGAAGTACTTCCAATTTTCTCTAGTATTTTTTAATCTAAGTTACTTCATACTTGCACTATATTTAAAGGAAAATGTGTGCTTTTTCTTTCACTACATGTGTTTGACATCAAATAGTTTGTTTTTAGGAATATAATTACTAAACAAAATGTATAACACACTGTAAAACAAATATGGCTCATTGCTCTAGAATAAGCTCCCAACATTACAGTGGGTATTTTTAATTATCTCACCTAACTGCACCATTAAAATTCTGCTCGCACTGTATGTCAAAAACTAGTCTCTAATGTGGTGCATATAATAAAATATATTCTATCATACATAAAAGGTCGTTTTTGCATATGGTTACTATTTCCCAAAGACAAGAAAAAAGTAGAAAAAAATGACAGAGACATTTGTCTCATATACCACTAATGCAGCCCCCCTTTGTTTCTCATACAGCAAAATGTTAATTTTTATAATTACAGTTGTGCAAAAAAGACAGAAAGATAAGAGCAAAAGTTTACTGGATGGTAGTGCTAAACCACCAAGAAGATTCACGTATGTAATGAAGGAGGACATTCAGAGGGTTGATGTGACAGAAGAGCATGCTAGTGATAGGGTGAGATGGAGGCACCCTGCTGTGGGGACCTCTAAAAGGAGTAACTGAAAGATAAAGAAGAAAAAGAAGAGGCCAGTCATGAAAAATAAAAATTTTCATAGCTGCAGTTCTGTGGCAAACTAAGTACACTCTTATTGAGTCTACAGGAATTAGGATAGTAAGCAGCAGCCCTTTGCCACCCATCAAAGCAGATGTTTTGGCAGTTTGCTAGTCTGGAGCATTCAGGTGAGTGCCACAATCTCAGAGAGTGGACATCACAGAAAATTCACTACAAGGTCGTAATGTGCAATCTTCAGAAAAACAGCAAAAAAAAGCCCAAGAGCTACATCTCAGACTCTACAGGCCTCTGTGAGCATGTTAACTGTTAAAGCAGACAGTACAATAAGACAAGACTGAACAAGTGTGGTTGTTTGGAAGGGTTACCATAGAAAGGTACTTCTTTCTAAAAAAGAACATGGCAGCACGGTTTAGATTTGCAAAGTTGGATATGAACAAACCACAAAATTTCTAGAACAATATCTTGTGGACAGCCAAGACCAAAGTGGAAGATGTTTAACCGTAATCCACAGCACCACCACCTTCAGCAGAAACAAAACACAGCACCTTAACAAAAACACTTCATACCAATTATCAGGCACAGTTGTGTAGCGGTGATGATTTTGGCTTGTTTTGCAGCCACGGGACCTCTGCACCTTGCAGTCATTGATTCAACCATGAACTTCTCTGAATACCAAAATATTCTAGAGTCATATGTAAGACCGTAACAGCTAAAACTCGGCCGAATTTAAAGCTTGGCTCACACAACAGGACAATGATGCCAAGCACACCAGCAAATGCAAAGTCCAAACCTCTCCTCAAATGAAATGCTGTGGCACCACCTTAAGAGAGCTGACATTATAAACAGCTTTATATTGAATAATCCAGAGGAGACTTAACTTGGTCATGCAGAAAAACAGTGATCAAAACAAGGGTCACTAGTTCTAGTTACTGTGGCTGTAACTTATACTAATACAGGGCTATTTTATAGGTGTGCAGCAGTAATATTATATACAAACATATCAATACATTTAAACTTACAAACACCTAATTTAAACATATAAATTCTTTTTTTTAAATCCCTCTTTTTTGTTTCTATTGTTTAAAGTGCATTTTATGTTAGTGATGTTAGGTGCAACATACAGTTCACTGCCAGGTGATAGAAATCCAGAGAAAACAGTGTAAACCTGTATTTTAGCACTCATGTTTTTTTAGGAAACTGATTATCATTGCAACAATACGTTTTACCTATGATGGTTTTTGCCGCAATAACTGTGGCATGAAATTCTAGGTCTGAGCACCTCTTCCATCCCTGCAGGTGAACGAAAGAAAATAAGCGGTTGCAACGCAGCAGAATAGGATGAGGGGAATTTGGTGAAACACACAGTCAGAAAGAAATGGAGAGCAAATGTTGAGAGACTATTGCCGTGTTTAATTTGCGAGGGCTGTGTTTCTGGCGGCCGTACCAGCTCCATTGCTACAGTAGTACATGGATGAGTCCCTGTAGCAGTCGGGTGTCAGTCTGCAGGGAGCTGAAGCAGCAAGAGGGCCGAGCAGAGCCAGACTAGTCTGAGCTGTACAGAAAACACTGCTTCAAGCTCCCCTAGCTCGCTTTCATTCTGCACCCTGCTGTAAGTCACCCCACATGCTGGCACCGCTGACAAATACACAAAAGCTAAAATATATAAATATCCTGACTTTCTGTGTGTAAGTGTGTGTTTGTGCATGTGTGCAGGACAGAGTGTAAAAGAGAGAGAGAGGGAAAATGGAGAGTTTGAGTGGAGCACATTCATTCCAGTTGGAGATTTAGTTGTTTGGTGCATGCATTCATCTTACTGTGTGTGTGTCTGAAAACATATGTATATTTGTGTGCGTCTCTTTTTGTTTGTGTGTGTGTGTAAGTGCTGCAGACTTGGCGGCTCGCTTATAGTGTCTGCAGAGCCTATTATGAAAGAGAAAACCGTAAAATCAGAGATCTTAATTATCTAGAGAGAGCATGAGGGAGAAGGGGTGGGTGGGTTGTATGGCAGAGTAGGAGAGAG
>VUQG01022968.1:58551-70392 GCA_015106755.1 Etia nguti | reverse complement strand
AGGGGAAGAGGGGGGGGGAGGGGGGGGACGGGTGGGGGGTGTATGGAGAGAATCAGAAAACAAGGGAATGCTATCTCGCCTTGCACCCCCAGGCAGATGAAGAGAGGATGAACAGAGACTAAGGCAGAGAAAGCGGGATGAGCGATAGCAGGGGAGGAGTAGGGGGGAAAAAAGAGGAATGCAAAGAAAGAGAAAAAGAAATCAGACGGAGAAATACAGCTTGAGGGGGGGGAGAGGAGAAGGAGAAGGGTTTCAGCAGGGGGGTGGGCTGGCGAATCATTTGTTTTTCCCCTTCTGCCTCTTTGTATGACACAAGAAAATCTGACAGTTATCATAATGGAAGGATGAATCATTCCTATAATTGAATTTGCAAGTGGAACGGCTTCAGTGGCTGTGGATTTAAGGAGACTGTACCGCCAGCCATTATGGGACACAAGTGCTATTTTGCTCATTTTTCTCACAATTAACAGTCACTGTTGACTAGAGTCGGCCTGTTGCAGACAGCTGGGCTAGCGTGCCTGAATGAGCGCGGTCAGGCCATTTCAGAGCATTCGTTAACCCCCAGACAGCAAGAACGAGCCGAGTGGTCGGTCTAGTTAATGTGTGTGTTTGTGTGCATGTGTCTGTGAGTAGTTTGTGTACAGTGGGGGTGGAAAAGTACTAGGGACTCTTCACTTTGGCCCTCTTGGCAGAATTATGTCTTCAGCTCTTTGTGTCTGCATCTAATATCAAAGCAGAAGCACATGTTCTTAGTCGCATTGACTCAGCATTTTGGCTTTGGACCCCGTCACTTTACCTTGGATGCACCTCTCTAATCTCCCCATTTCTGACTTTCTCTTCTATCTTAGCTTTGTCTCTCTCTCTCTGTTCCTCTTTTCCCTTTAGATTTTTCAGAACTTCACTTTTCTTTCTAAGGATTTTTAACATCATCGTTCCCATTCCTTAAAAAGTTGGACTGAAGATTTCAAGGTGAAGTTGAACATTTTGAGAAACCATGATTTATTCATGTGACGCTGCCTACCACTGAGCCGTCTATCTGAAGTTTGATTTTTGAAAATGTTTACTTGACTGGAGAATGGTGGGTAAAAGGTTATATTAGCTTGGCCACACAGAATAACAAAGAGTGAGCCTTCCTCTCATATTTTAAAACTACTCTAAATGCAAAGTAAACCTTACAAAGGCAGTGGGCACAATAACATGAACAGCTATAGTAAATAATTCAAATTTGAAATAGTGCAGAAATAAAAGTGACAGTGCTAAATATTTGTTTTATGCTAAGAGTTTACCTTATTCGAGATCAACATTGCAAACTGCAATCTGAAAAATATGTTAAATCAACCCTATCATTAGAGCTTCTGCAAAACATCAACTTCTGCTAACATCTTCAAAATCCTTTTTTTTGTGAGGCAACTAAAACCCCACAGTCTGAGGCGAAGGATCAACCGGGGTTACAGGTTTTAAAAAGAAAACACTTATTTTGTCATTGCATTGATGACATCTGTGAACTCCTGCAGCTTCCTGTATGAAAGCTATTCATGATGCTGCACATGAAAGGGCACAGTTCTTCCTGCACTGTGAACACGTGACTGGCCAAATTTGTGACAGGCAATTCTATGCTGACAGTCTCTGAGAAAGGCAACTTTATTTTCTACAGATCTTTAATCAATCTTGATAATCCCTTCTGAGAAAAAACGCCAAACCACTGCTGGATCCAGCAAATCGAATGTTGATTTTTCACAATTTCCTACGACTGTAAATGGATTTTGGGCTGTCGATCAGAAAAAACAAAAAAGGTGAAGATGTTACCCTGGCTTCTGTTAAATGTGAAGGTAACAAATAATCAAGCAGAATGGCAAAAAGAAAGAAAAACAGCCCCTCATCGTCATCATCATCATTATTCCGCTGGCAGGTTTTACTGCATGGCTTTTTTGACTGCATCAGGTGTTTCCACTATTGTGGCCAACCCAAGTCACTCAGATACTTCCATGTATTTCGTATATGTCTCCACCTTGTCCTCTTTCAGCAGTGCTGCAGACACTTTGATCTCTCATTTTCACCTTCTCCTCTCTCTCTCTCCCTCTGCTTTCTCCCCATCCCTGTATCTCCTCTCCCTCAGCCTCGATCTGTTTTGTCTCATCTTCAGGAACACTCTATACCCCTGTCTCTTTACTGACCTCTCTCTTCTCGTTCCCCATCTTAGCTCTCAGCGGTCTCTTCAATCTCGACAGTGCACTTTCTCTGTTACAGCCTCCCCCTACCCCTCACCCCTCTCCCTCTCCCTCTCCGTTCATTGAACATGGATAAATTCTTCCCAGTGTTCTCCTTGACAAAGAGGCCCTCAGTCGGTGACACCGCCTGCTTGGGGAACCACCGTGCTCCTGTGACACTGTCACATCCGTGTATGTCACCCACAAACGTACACACAGGCACCCAAAAGCTGCACGCCACATGCCCAAACTCTCAAGCAAAACTCTGTGTGTGTGTTTGCTTGCTCACGTGTAAGTGCGTCATTTGATTTGTTTTTTCTATGTCCGTGTTCCAATGCGCGTCTTCGTGTTATTTGTTTGTACGCGCCAGCAGCAAGTTTACATTTCAGCCCTCCTGCATGCATATGTACCACCTGCTGTTCAGATTAGAGCCGAGGCATGTGTGCATGCGTGTGTTTGTGTGTGTGTGACATTCAGTTCACTGCTTTCAACACGAACTGCTTGAAAAAGATGTGCCGCTCACTGTATCCAGCTGTCGGTGCAGTTCCCACTTGTTGCAACTGTGGCTTATGTAAGCACAGCACTTTAATCACAATTAGGGAGCTCTCCTTGAACTCACTCACCCCCTGGCTTGTTTGGAGAGCTAAAATTTGCATTCAGACCAAAGCCTTGGAATGTATAAGAGTGATATTATTGCACAGGGCACTGCAAAGAGAACAATGTCTGAGTAAGAATAGAGCGCTGTCAGTTTAAATCAGTGGAGGCTATTAGGTGGACGTCAGAGTGGATATAAAATCTTTTCACTTTCATCATAAACGGATTTTACGTGTTTAGTTATAGGAATTTATGTAAGTGTGTCCCCATCGTTGGGGTAGAAATGTCTTGAGCGTTGAAATTTTATTAACTGTTATAATTTTGTGCTATTTCTATAGTAGTTGCCTTTTCCACAACTGCTGCTCCTTACTGCACAGCCGGCCATCCACGGAGGAGGGATGTCTGTTTTGGATTGCTTCTCCTGAGGATTCTTTTCATTGTTCTTTTTGCTCATGTGCTAAAGGATTTTTTTCCCTCTATATGCGTGTGTGTGTGTGTGTGTCAGTAGTATTTTTTCTTAGAGAGCTGTGTGAGCACCACTGCTGTCAGCATGCAAACCCATTGAGATATTTGTATGTCATGACAGTTTTATACAAATAAAGCTGATTTAGCATCACTTGAGCTGATGCAGTTTCGCGGGGATGTCGTATTAACACGGAGATGTTGATGCAAAGTAACATTATGTACAGCCAGCAAAAGTGTGTTGCATCACAAAAGCATATCAGAGTTATACATTTTGTGTGTCTGACTGAGAGAATATTACTTTAAAATTACAACGTGCAGCGAACATGAAATAGAAATCGGAAATGGCCCGGCTACGTGCGGTGAGACAGACAAAGGTGGTGCGTTTGCCCATCGCACTGCCACAGCTCTGCGATGAACCGCTGAACCGACTCCACGCAGCTCTCCCACTTAGACGCCCACGCACCACACTCACTCTCTCACTAACTCATGCACACACACAACACATAAGATTTACAGAAACACATCCAACACATTCACCTTCACGCACACAAGCAAACACACACACACATCTGCACACAGGTTGAGGATTAAATGACTCAGATGGCATTCAGTCTCTATGTCTCTCTCTCCCCGTTTCTCGCTCTCTCATTGTCAGGTTTTGCTACCGTGGCAACAGAGTCGAGGATGAGAGGAGGAGGAGGAGGGGAGGAGTGCGAAGGAGAGGAAAAGAGAGAAGCGAGGAAAAGTGATGGAACAGGTAAATGAGAGATCGGGGAGTCAGAGACCACTGGTCGTGTGAAGCGGGGCTTTACTTTGCTGCTGCAGTTTGTGTGTGTGTGTGTGTGTGTGTGTGTGTTTGAGTGAGTGAGAGAGAGAAAGAGAGTAATTGCGCTTTAGTAGTGAGAGGCAGAAACAGAAAGAATGTGTTTCTAGTACGTGACCGGGAACAAGAGTGCACATTGTGCTCGACTCGGGCGTGTGTAGTATATATATGACCAGGACTTGCTGCATGTCCACTCAGATGCTTGTGTAATTTTGTCTCCCACAACTAAATCTAAAATTGGTCACGTGAGATCAGGACAAGCCGTCGTACTCTCATCGCCGACAGAAAGCAACCAGGAGGGGAGGAGAAAGCTAAAACAGAAGAACAAGAGAGAAAAAAGGGAAAGTAAAAGGGGAAACCAAGTGCTACAAAAGTGCTCTTGTGATTCAAGTTTACATGTGGGGCTTCTGGTTTGTGTTTTCGTCTGTACTAATTTGCTCTGCAGAAAGCAGCATGCTCAAATTTGGTTTGTTTTCATCTGCCCCGGGCAAGAGACAAATTCTCTCTGACTGCACTTCGCAGACTCGGTTCAGCATCTGAAAAGGATTCACTTGCATCTATGCAAAGTGACTATGCAAATACCCACATATGTAGGGCAAGCCAGTGTTCCCATTCAGGACAGGAATGATCGCGTTCTCTTACAAGGTCCAAGTATCGATGTGGAACGCCGGGGTTAAAATCCTGTAAGAAAGCAAACTCTTACATCATGCTTTTTCAGCCACCTCTTTCATTTAAAGCGTTTCACAAAGAAATCTGTGAGAATTTTATTTCTTTACCCAGGAAAAAAAAAGCATGTGCCTGGACTAGTAATAAATGAACAAGACTTGAATCATCTCAAAGTTAGATGAAGGGCTTTTTTTTTTTTTAATCACTGCAGGTATTATGAAAGAGTTTCAAACAGCCTGTAAGGCAATGTAAAAACATCTTCGGTTTCCATGAAATGTCTTCCTGTGACATTTAACATTTTACAGCCTTTAACTTGATCGTTTAAATGATCAGAGAAGGGGGAGACTTTAAATTTACCAAAAGCGCAAGAACGGCAATTAATCAGAAACTGCCATTTGTCCTAGTACTTCCCAACCAGCTCCACATCCTTGTAGAATCAAAGCTTTTTTTGTTTCGCCACATATTTACTTGTTTAGCTCATTATTTTAATATATTTAGAAGCAGGCACTGGGCTATGAATAAAAAATAATCAGATTTAACAAAGACAAATGCAGTAATTATCTGTTGTCTTATCTTCATGATTTTTTTTCTGTCCGACATTGTTTTCGAGTTGCGTTGAGGATTGTGCCCGAGGATAAGTGAATGAAAAATACATTTTTTACTTTTGAAGCTGCTGCTAAAATAGCTGAGAACTTTGCATTAGTGCCAGATGGTGAATATAAGCTGTGAATAATGCCGTGCGACTCGAGACATCGCCAATCTGTGTTGACTCAGCGACAATCTGAAGTCTGCGCCTCAAAAGATAATACTGACTGTGGCCTTAGTGTTACCAAAGTGGGAAAAATCTCACTGTCGCCAAAACCTGAGTCTAAAAATAGCACCTCCGGAATAAAGGCCCAAAAAAATGACAAAGAAATGACTCAACTTTTTATCCCCAAACGTGTTTAGATAACTGAAAAAAGCTGGTGGCTGTATTGGATTATATAATTGATCAAGTTCTTTATGAGCCATTTCATTTAAAAGAAAAAAAAAAAACTGCACCATCCATTTTAAAAAGGTCACAGAAGCGATTGGATAACACAATGAAGCCCCGAGGGACTCTTTTTCATCGTGTCTCTGGAAAACACATGGGTATGGATAGAGCTCCTGACCTTGGGTGATGTTATTCCTTCTCTCCCATGTTGTCTTTCCTTCTGCAGCCGAACAGTGGAAATGCCAGGAAAATAATTTTTAATAATAATGTCCTTTGTCAGATTGTGGCATGGAAAATGCTACGTAGCTGGAGGAGGCGACACAAAAAATAATGACTTTTCAGTATTCAGTTTGCGCCATAAATTATCCTTTTAATCAAGTGATTTTACCCTGCTTTTTTGTTTTTTTTATTCTACAAGCCTAACAGCCCATAAATACATTAATATGTGTACTTACTGACCATAAAAACTGCTTTCATCTGACCATATTTTATTATACTAATCCTAAGGCTGTGTATGTACTATGACTACTTGCTCCAGATTCTAATTGTTCAATATGAATTGAAACTGGGTATTATGTGAATTGCTCGGATTGATATAGCTGAGCTGGTTAATCAGCTGCAATACATAATAATCACATTGAATTAGGCATGTAATAACGTTTTCAAATTTGTGGTCTAACCAGTAGCTAATGGTCGATATTTATAAAAAAATGTTATTCTCCTAATAATAATTTTTTTGCCTGAATGTATTGTGTGTCTCCTCAAGATGTTGTACAATTCTAACACCCATGACTGAGTCTAAAATTGGTCATCTCCGTTCAAGACGAGACATCACACTATTAGGTCTGACAGGAACTGACTGGAGAGGGGGAGAGGGGGAGAGGGGGGAGGCGGAGAGATTCAGCAAAATACTGAAATATGGAGTGACTGGACACTTTCAAAACACTGTTGTGTATCCGTTTTGCATAAACAGCTCTTTATTTGTGTATCCATCTGTGCTAAATGCATTACCAACTGCAGCATTCTGCACTTTGTTTTCAGATGCCCCGAGCAGGAGGCATTTTCAGTACCTCTCAGACCCAGCTGGGAAACAAAAAAGGACGCCACACTCAGAGCAAAAGTGAAGATATTTTGAGGATTCATCCACTTATGGTGTGTGCTACAGTGCGTTGGAAACAGCTTTTTAGGCATCAGGTTTCACCAGTGTTACATAATAAATGTGCAAAGTATTTGAGGCAATGCAAGGCGTTTAGTTAGTTATAATATGTTCTATATATTAATTGTATGATTAAATAAATATTAGAAGTAGGAAAATGCAATTTCCACCAAGGCTAAAAATGCCTCCACAGCATGCACAAATTGAATCTCTGGATCTGTAAGGAAACAGTATGTAGAGCGGAATTAGCTTGTGATGTTTTCTTGAGAGAATCAGGGCCATGGTTCCCAGTTTTTCTTCTTCTTGATGTAATTTGCAAAGATAGGATTCAAAATGTCTCATTTTGTTTCCTATTTTATCTTGTAATATTCTCTTAACTACTTATTCAGTTTAGGACCAGCCACTCCCACCTGACACTGTCCACAGGGAGGTACACCAGGGCTAACACAGTTAGAAGACCAATCACACTTGTATTCACATCTACAACTAATTTACAATCACCAATTAACCTAACAGGAATTTCTTTGGACTTTCGGAGTAAGCCAGAGTGCTCAAAAAGAACCCACATAGGCATGCAAACTCCAGACAGAAAGGCCTCAGCCAGCCGGTGGATAGAACCATAGACCTTCTTGCTATGAGGCAACAGTGTTGTGAGCACCACTATGCAACCAACAATAATAAAGAAGTAAGTGAATAATCGTTCTAAAAGTCCTGGTTGCTGATAGACTCTAAAAGTATTCACATCTAAATTTTCAGTCGATTGCAAATTGCATTCAACTGAGTTCTGTTTTCTTACCCTCGCAATTCAAGTGTTCAATCCTATATACTGGTGGCAGCAAACAACTCTGGCTGCCATTCGTTTGTAATGAGTTCAGGCTATCAGTCCACTGTTTACATCAGCTGATGTCCATGTCTGTTTAAACTGGAACGAGTCCGTTACGACTCAACAAGTCAGTGAAGCTCACTTCTGACTCATGACAACAATACTGAGGTGAGGTGTTGAGGATATCCTGAACTTTTGTCCATAAGCACTGCTGTTTCTGCTTCTTTTAGCCGCTGCTAGCATCTGTTAGCTAGCGTTAGCAAAGCTTTCTTTGCCATGGAATCAATATTGTTAGACTGGGACACTAAGCAAATAAAGTCATATAACGTGAGACTGTAATCAACCTGTTTACCAGAGGGAAAGTGTCATTTTTAGGACACTTAAGACTAACATCAGCTGGCATAATGTTAGCTTATAACCATGCGTTGCTGTTGTTCATCCAGCAAAACAGCAACAATCTGTTGTCAGTAAGTAACAACATTGGAAATAAGTGTGCATAAATAATGTTTATGCTCATTTTTTTGTGTTAGAGCCCTGACCTCAAGTCAGGAGAGGCTTGAGGTGAGGTGGAAGAGGATGACATTTTAATACGATGTAGGTAGCGTTGTCTCTTTCCTTCGTGTTTTCACTTCTTTGGTACTGGCGACCCCTTCTCTGAAAATAAATTATAGGTATGATCCTTCATATCTTAAGTCTGAAGGTGCAGGCATGAATTTTAATGTCCCTCCACAGCACACTAACACCTACGAGTTCTCTCATCTCTGAACGTCTGCTCCAGCTTTGGTGTACTATGTATGTGGCTGGTCTCTAGCCACATAAGTAAATTAGGCGAGATGTCGATATCCATCTCAGCTACTGTATTCAAGGTGGCGGCGCAACATGGCAACTTCCACAAGCCGGTGCCCGATCATAGATATTTTTTATGGATTAATGGATTTATAGAATACATCAATTTGTTGGAAGATGTCATTGCAGGCTAATCCATGTCTGTTTATGAATACATTATTCTTTTTTTCTCTTAAATAACATCACAAAACAAATGACTGTACCTTTAATTAGTCCTGTCAACAAACAGCACCAATCACATAACCTCTTTGTCGGAAAAAGTGAAGTCTATGATCAACAGCAGAAAAAAAATTCTATTTAGAAATCAAAAACATAACACTGCTGTAAAAAGACTTTTTTTTTTATTTATGTGCCCCGTGTTCAGATAGAATGCCAGATGAGTGTGTTATCGACGTTTTTGGCTGCTTAGAATTGTGTTTTGGAGAAGCAAGCTGCTTACTTCAATGCATATTTCATCTAAACATGGGTATAATGGGATTCTAATCAAGGTCAGATGGAAAGCACACAAGAGGCCAGAGGTCTGACGCAGAACAACAGCTCATATGATCAAAAACATTATATCTTACAAATGATGAATAATTTCTCGATATTTGGACCTTGATTCTGCCTTTAAGTCAATATTTAATGTCCCTCACCAGCGGGACGAATTTGCTCTTCAAACCATCTCCACAGCAGAGTGGCTGCCTCTGAATCCAGCCAGAGAATACACAAAGAAAAGAAAGAGCCACAGTGCTTATCTGCAGCAGAAATGCAGGTCACATTCAGACTGTGTGTGCGCGTCCGTGTTTGTGCAAGTCTCTCCATGACCAGAGTGTAACCTTCACAAGGTTAATTAAGTGATTCATTTTGTCATTCAGTGGTCAAACAGTGCTGCACTACATGCTGCTCAGCTTTCTCATGCTAAATTGTTGGTTATCCCTCTGCCCGCTCTATGCTAATAGATCATAGCATATGCTAAAAGCAATGTCGGTTAGGATATTTATGCAAGAGCACCATATTTAATGCAGGATTAGCATTTGTTTGCTCCATTGTTCTGTAAATCAGTACCAGGCACTGGTGAGTGGATGCATAATACATTAAGTTAGCCCATGGTACATTAGCCTTAGAAGTTCCACAGCTTACTACAGAATTATGAATGTCCACATTCACTGTTTATAAGGTTTACAACTGGCAACTCAAATTAGAATCACTCATTCATGTTACTTGATCTAGGTCAGGTTAAACTTAATTATGCATGAGAAATGTGTTTACTCAATTGCTTATTTATCTGAATTACTACTCGTAGTGTACTATCACCGCTGTCACGCCTAACAGCTGTATCTTCCCACGTTTGAATACAAATTAAATGACATGAATTAAAAGCATGAGGTATGAGGATGAAAGTGATGTAATATGTGCTCTAACACACAGTCCCACAATATAATTTAATTGACAGTATTTATGCATCGTACGTGCTCCACGCTATGCCAGCGGCAATTATGATAACACGTAGATGCGGTTTGTTAGTAATGATGCATGCATTGTGCTAGTATGTAAAGAAATCACATAATTACGCTGCTTGCATGCAGGGCTAGTAGCACAGTTAGAGTTATGCATGTGCAGTATTTGTGTCTGTGCAGAACACAAATGTCACAGTCTCTCTCTCTCTATTAGATCAGCACCATATATCAAAAGCTTTTCTACTGTCAAAGCAGCTGCTGCTGCATTAGGCTCTGCAATCATCATGGCCATGTCCAAAAACTGCCAGAGAGAAAATAAACCCACTCTCTGTTTCCATAATAATCCATAAAAGAGTGGACACAAAACACCACAGAACACTGTTATAGGCGATGGAAAAGAGATAGTTTTAATTGAATTGCCCATATTAGCATTTTAACTGCATTGTAAGTCTTACACTTTGTTGCTGTCCATGCTGCAGTGGTGATTATAGCGGAGCATGGCTCAGAATCTGGCAAGAAACAAACTGCACTGTGCTTTTGAAAACAGCACTTTTGATATCCTGCATGTCTGAGATAAATGTAAAACAATATAAAATGACGCCAGGGAAGACGGGTTGCTGCAGTTCCTGAATTTACTCGTCTGTTTTATTGCCAGTGTGCTCACGTTGGCACGTCTGGTCAAAAACAAATTCCCCCCCGAAGAAGAAGAACTAGGGTGTGATTTGAAAGTTGCCCTACATTTGGCTCACTTGTTTTCAAATGCAGCCTGTCAAGCCGCACCGTGTGCTGCGGCACCTCTCAGTCCACCTGCCTGCCTGGTGGCCATTCGCTTGGTCAGGTGAGTTATTGCCAAGACTGCTGTTTAAACACCCCCTCTCAACTACACACACACACACTAAGTTGTCCACTAGTGTGACTGTCAGCCAAGCGTGCAATCAATATACTCCCCCTCTGACCGCGTGCACGTATGTGACGGAAGGCAAAAAAGGAGGGGAAGAGGAGGATGGGAAGGGTAGAGAGGAGATGTTGGAAGGTGAGTAGGGAGAAACGGGGCAGAAAGGGTGGGTAGGGGGAGTAGCTTTAGCAGTGGGATGTGCGTGGGGCTCAGGGGCAGCGGTTGAGGGAACGGGGGAAAAAGAGAAATGACAAGAAAAATGTCCTGAGCCCGGAGACACACAACACAGAGCAGCAATACATAACAAAACACAGAGATAGAGAGAGTGTGGGAGTAGGAGATGGAGGACAGAGATGAGGAGTGGCAGAGCAGAGGAGAGATGGAAAATAGAGGGAAAAAAAGACAAAATGAGTGTGTGTATGAGAGAGAGAGAAAAATGTAGAGGGTTTGTGGGTGGATGAGGAGAATGCTATATATAATGGCAGAGGTTCAGGAATAGATCAGAATGATTGTGTTTTGTGATTACCTAACACTGCAAACAGCAGCAGCCACCAGCTGACATCAAAGACCACACACACACACACACACACAAATAACCTAAATACGCACACACACAGTCAGTGACACACACATACATGCGGGAAAAGTAACACTGGCACACACGAGCCCGCAAACCTCATCTTCATGCTAAACTGAACTAACTCTCCACTAAAGGGCTTCTGTCGTCTGGTCTGGATTGATAACACTACGCGCTCACAAACACAAACACTCGGGCACAAACACATTCCCACCGTGCTACGAGCACATCTCATATACATAAAAAGATTCATAATCGCATATAAACACACAGACATGGCTGCATTGTAAACAGCCCATCCAAGTAGCCATGCTACTCTCCTGCCACACATGCGGAAATAAGAAAGAAAAAAAAAAAAAAAAAAGACTGGAGGAAAA
>VUQG01022968.1:46052-58531 GCA_015106755.1 Etia nguti | reverse complement strand
CCAAAATGGGAAAAAAGAAAGAAAAAAAAAAAAAAAAAGGCTTGGAGGAATACTTGTGGGATATTTTCACCAAGTGTGGTAGTTTTGTTTAGTTGACAACAATCAGCTGACAGGTGGCGATAACAGTGTCGCTCTTCATGAGACAATCTGCTGTTCCTTTGGGAAGCTTCGGGTCTTTGAATTTATGCAGAGGTTACGCAGACTCATAGGACTACACCTTATTGCACACCGTGCGCATGTCCGTGACCATGGCGCTCCCAGCGGCAGCAGCCTCAAAGAGTCAAAGATATCGGCCTCATTTCCAGAATCCCAAGATCAAAATCAACTGAGCATCAAAATCCACCAACACAGTGGCAGTCCATCTAAGGTTAAGGGTAGAGGTAGCCTACCCTCAAACCAATCTCCTTGGAGTACTCACATGTAAGAGCTGGCTGTTTCAGCCACTTGCTCCCTCCACTCGCCCAGCCACTTGTTATTTGTTTCGTTAGCTTCAGCCTGGTTATTTTTGATTACAGACCACCACACACCAAACATTCAAACACTCTAATGACTGACACACTGTGACTTACGCACCTCGTGAAGTCAGTTATGGTTTTTTCCTTCATTTGGTTAATAAATTAGAAAGATTTGGTTAAAGCTGTGTCTCTTCCATATACCATTCCTCATGAGTCATACCATGTTCATTAACATTCACCTTTTTTAAAAGAATTAATTTGTATAAAACACAGAAATGAAAACATTTTCCTCTGGAGAAACCTTGGGTCTTTTAATTTAGCAGGGACTATTTTGACTCGTACCACTACACCTTGTTGAAGACCATGTACATGTCAGTGACCATGGCGCTCCCCAATGGCAGCAGTCTCAAAGAGTCCAATATGTTGGCCTCGCTTCCAAACTTTCAAGATCAGAATTCAACTGAGCATCTGTGGGTGCACCAGAACAAGCCTGAGTCAAAGGACCCAAAGGACAGATGCTCTCTCCAAAGGTAATTAACCTCCTAAAATCCACCAACACACTGGCAGACCATCCAGGGCTAAAGGTAGTGGTAGTCTACCCTTAACCCAGTCTCCTTGGAGCACTAAAGAGGGGGATGTTTCACCTCGCTCTATCCATTCACCCGGCGCCTTGTTATTTTTCTGGGTAGATTCGGCCTGATTAACACCACACACCTAACATTCAAACACTATCTACTGACACACTGATAACACTGTAAATAACACACCTCATGAAGTCAGTGATGCTGTTTCCTTCCTTATGTTAATAAATTAAAAAGTTTTATATTTACTCTGCCTTATGAGCCAGGCTTTAACAAGTTTGACTAACATTCATCTGGTTTTAAAATTTATTTGCATAAAAACAGAAATTTAACAGCTTTGTACTTGTATGTGAAATGTAACATCTGCGAATTTAGTAATCTGTATATTCAGCACATGGCTAAAATAAAAACCAATCCTAACCCGGGATGCTGGTTGCGCTGGTGGATATTAAGAATTAAAGTTAGTCTGCTAATGTAGTCCAGACCTGAGAAAGAACAGATAAGCTACAACTGTCTCACCTTTTTTTTTAATTTTCAAGTTGTGTGGAAAGGTATTTTTAGTGTACGTGTGGAGGAAACAGAGAAAAATGTGTTTATCAGACATGCAGGACTCTATGATCAAATCAGTTCAAAGCAGAGTTATGATTGTGTTAAGGTGCTGTGTTTGTGTATGTTTGTGTAGGTGTTTGCCTCCTCTAAGGGGTATACAAGGAATGCAAACATGCCTGAGTGCAGTCCTCCAAGGATCCAGCAGCACGTAACTCGATGTGGATGACGCTATGCGTAGGTCGAATACTGACTGGTTGAAAAGTGGGTTGGAACGGGAAAGGGAGCAACAGCAGAGTTCAACAAAAGCAGCAGAAGCACGAAAAGATACCAAAGATCAAGATTAGCCCACAGACCGCTTGTTTGTGTCACTGCCCCGCAGTGACATTAAACTGCTACAACATGTAGGCGACGGTCTGCGAAGCTGACCATAGGCTGTGTGTATGACCTCCGTAGAACCAGGTTTCACCCATTAATTAGGTGGAGCATTTAGTAAGAAGAAGTGAAAATAGTACAAAAAAGGAGAGACGAGCACACGTATTCAAACTGGTAAATATGCTATACTGAAAATCATGAATAAAGTGATATTGCAAAGTTGAAACTGGGTTTTACAATTATAAGAACAGAAGAAAGGTAAAACTCAATCATACTAAAATGTGACTGGCATACTCCTGAAAACAAATTGAGGGAAATACTACACCTCAGAGTCAGGCAATATGCACATGAGTGAATATGTGTCTGGATCTCCATCAGCTTCAGGAAAATCTGCTCCCAGTTGGCCCACTCCTCTGCTAGCTACTACTCCTTTGACTCCTGTGACTGGGGAAATTAAACAGTTCTGCATATGTATGTGTGTGTGGTTGTGTGCTTGCTTACACGTACAGGACACTAAATTGTACGCCCGTGTTTGTGGCGTGTGTGTACAGTATGTGTTTTTTTTTAAATTCTGCACAGCAAAGCCTGATGTGTTTCCTTCCCGTCTGAGGCACTAAAAGGAAAAGCTGACAGCTCAAAGGGAATACCACAGCCAGGGCATATGATGAGCCTTTATCCTCTCTACTTACAGGAAAATTACTAACAAAAGCAAAATATCTCTTTGTGTCTCCTTACCAAGCTGTGAGGTCCAAGAATATCCTGAGTGGAGAGACCGGTATGGAGGTGCTCCAGTTTCATGCCTGTATAGAGCAGGAGGTGAGCTGCACACAGCCAAGGTGATCCCTGCCAGCCATTTTGCCCTGCATTTAGTATTCATTTTCCAGGCGATCAAACCCGCTGCCAGGAGGTGGTGTGTGTGTGTGCGCGCTAACGTGCCCACACAAATCGAGAGTGTGTGAAAGTGTGCATGCATTAACAAATACATGGATGTGGGTGTGGTCAGATGTAGGCTTAACACCCTCAAAAACTCATCCATCACCAAAGTGTACCTGCTTATTGTGTGAGAATGTGTGCACGTTAATGAATCTGCAAACACGTGTGCCTCACGCAGCGGGGCTGATTAGGAACACAGGGATAGAGCCAGAACAGGCCAGGGGCCAGCAGACCCGGCTCTATGTGCACAGCCGGCGGAGTAAACCTGGATGCCACTGCTTCCTGCTGGGAAAGGATAAGAGAGAAAAGGGGGAACACAGGAAGCAATGAAAAGGGAAAGAACAAAGGAAGCAGTAAAGAGGGGTGAAGCAGGGAGAAGGTGGATGAGCGGAAGAAGCTGGTTTGGGGAGAAAAGACAAACCAGAGCAGTAACAGGATGAGTCGGAGAGAGGAGGAGGGGGAAAGGAGTGATAAGAGGGAGAAGAAAGAGAAAGGGGGGACGAAGAGGGTTGTGTTCTGGCAGTGGAAAATAAGACAGAGAGGAAAAGAGAAGAAAATGGGATCTGCAACGATAAGGAAGGAACTGAGCAGCAGTGCCCTGGCACAATGCGGTGGAGGCAGGCAAGATGGCTGCAGGGGACAGAGAACCCGGCCAAATATGGTCATCAGGACCCTGCTCTGTCCTACTTTCTCTAATGGGCTAAACCAGTGCCTGGATAATGCAGGAAGAACCATATATGGTCAGTGTACAGCGGCATTGGCTCCCGTCTCTTTGATGTGTTGTGCTGAAATGAGTGATGCAGGACTCGGGCCTAATATACAAACAAGGCCTACAGCATGCTAACAAAAAATGTAACTACACGCACTCACGACATCCCTAATTCCCCCTTTTTTTCAGGGCGAGCTAGTTGACATGCTGACCCCATCTAGAAAAGAGCGATGAGGGATGCTTCTGGGCTGCGTGAGGGTGACTGAACAGGTTGTGATCACATTGTACCTGCCCATCTGTGTTTGTGTGTGAATGCGTCCCCTTCTCCGACCACATAAGCGTGCCCGTTTGCTTGTACGCATCTGTGTCACCCCCACCCCGGGCTGAACCACACTCTGTGAACTCTCATCATTCTGTGAAGGATGCCCTCGGGTTTTAATTTCAGGCTGCGGTGTAAAAGACCCGAGGTGCGGACCATGAGCACACCATGTGGCCAGGTCAACAACCTTCAGCTGGAACATCTGTACACATGGCCGGCAATCAGGAATGTACAAATACAGATTGACCAGGGGCAAAGCTGCTAGTGGCCCTCCTTCTGTTGTTGTAGTTTGTGTCCTTTTTAGCTCGTATCCAGCTTTCGACGTGAAGGCAGTGCTCTCAGTTAAAAGCAGCACCATATCTATGTTGTAAACGCTGTTTTTGCTTTTGGATTATTCCAACATGTAATTGGGTTCTTTTGTCCATACTGTTTCTTTTTTTCTTGTTAATGTTGCCCACCCCAGAATGAGGGGAAAAACTGACAAGCACTGATCACAAAGGCGCTGCTATGGCCAGGATACAGCATGCCAACAGTAAAGCACTGCTACTGATTCATCTCATCTATTTCAGTTGCCCTACGCAGGTCTTGTTGCTATGTGAGTTGCTATGATTGACCAGCAGGTCTCGTAACCGTACGCACAGCAAATTCCATTCCTGCCTCAATTAGGCTATTATATGAGGAGCAGCGTCTAAAAGAAAAAGTCAGTGCTCTCTTTCAGTATCAGAAGAAGAAAAAAATCACATTCTTGTACTTTTGGAAACAATTTAAACTCCTACACTGTACTGTAAAGTCTTTTTATGTGGCAGTGCATGCCTTCAAGACGGGGGCTGCAAGGTGAGATGGCTATAAATGTGACAAAGCTTTACACAGCTTCATACATGGACACATAATGGGAGGTGTCACTCTCCCTATCACTGATGCGAATAAGTCTTAAATGATCCTATCACAGGATCCTGCAGGCTTAAATAACAACAGCTGACAGACTATAGGCACAGGGGAAGCCAGGAAGGCAGCATATGGATGTACTGAATCGGGACTTCGTTATTACAATTCAGAGGAGTGAACATACATTTCATGTGGAAACTGACACGTACGCCCACAGTGTGTCTGCAAACGTACTGTAAACACTGGCTCACCAAAGAGATGCTGAATACAGTACGTTTGTGACTGCCTACACATAAATGTACCCATTATCATCAAACTAAAGATGCAGCAACAGAAGATTTTCAAATCCTTTCCCTCTGCCCAGAAAATATTTTCAACAAGAAAAACAGCTTTGGGAATTGTTTGAATGTCACTTGCGTTCTCCTCTATCAGCCCTTCATCTGGTGTGCATTTGAAACAGGGGCTGAGGTCCTGTTCCTGACAGTGCACTCACAGTGAGGACTGTTGGCTTGGCGGTATTGGTTAACAATCAGGCAAAATAGTGCTTAACAACTCCACTGTGGCTGCTAAGCCCAGCGTTAAAGCATAGATAGGAATTGAGCCTGGCTCTCCCAATCAATGAGAGCTGCGCAGTAAAGAAACCCCAGAGAAAACTTATTAAAGTATAGACAGGAAGCCAACATTTCTCCCAAGGTACTCTGACTTCCTCCCACAGTCTAAAGACACGCATGTTTGGTTATTCTGTGATTCTAAACTGGCCATGTGTGTGTGAACGTGACAGCGTGTGGTTGTCTGTTTCTCTGCCTTAACCCTCTGACAGCCTGTCCAGCGTTTACCCCGCATCTCGCTCCATATCTGCCAGGATAGGCGCCGTATCCGGGTAATTGTTTAAGAATTAAAAAAACATGAGGCCAAATAAAAATCATGACAGGTCAGGAAAAAACAAGGAAACAAAGCAGAACCAAGAAAAAGTGTCCATATTAATCAGGGCTCGAGACTTCTATGAAATAAGATGTGTCAAGAGCAACTAAATGTTTTCATCGGTCGGACAGGCTCGCTTATTAAACAGAACATTAAACAGGTCGGCCTAAATGTATGTATAGTTATGTTTTCTCCACCACCTGTGATTGTCTGCTCTGTGAGTTGGTGTGGTTGAGTCCTTCATTCCTCTCTGCTCTGCTTCACCAACCTCTGGGCTTTGACTCACAAGCGTTTCTATAGTTTCTGATTGGCCTCTAAGATTGACTCACTTTACTTTGGTTTCTATTTTAGCTTCATACTTCATGTACAAGTGCAGTACTGCATGCATCAGAGACATTTGTTCATGTCGGTTTAGCTGTACTTTTCTGGCTTTTTCCTGCTGTACATACAGTACAATCCCAGCACCTTTAACATGTCATGTGTCGTTCCGATACCATGTTAACAAAGACTGGATGGAGCCATAGTGACATTGGTTTGTGAAGTCAGCCTGAAGCATTTTGAAGCGTTTTAGCAGTCGTCATCTTGATGTTTTGAAACTAGACATGTTTTTGTTGTTCATAGTTTCTTTATATGCTCCTTTTTTCTGTTGTTTCTTTTTCCACAACCAGTCGTCCCTTTCTGAGCCTGGTTCTGACAGATGCGAGAGGTCTCTTCCTATTAAAAGGGATTTCTTCCTCCCTACCATCACCAAGTGTTTGGACTATGTGATTGCTGGGGTTCCCGCTCTAATATTTAAGCATGTTTACAATATGGAGTGGGTTTAGACGACTGATTGAATTGACCAAGAAACCAAGAGCAGTGCATGCTCACATGCTAGTGACTTGTCAATCACAAGGTCGGCATTACCTAAAGTATATCCTGGTTTAGCATTTTGTTTCCTTGTAAAATAAGCCAAGTTTACAAAATGAACATATGGTAAAACTGAGACCATAAACTAATCAGGGAAGCGTTTACTGAGGTCGTAGATCAAAGGAGAAGTTTTGTTTGGTCTGGTTTTGCTAACGATGACAAAAGCACTTCATCACCAGCTTCAGTTTTCACACATGGGGGCTACATCCATTTATATATATAGAGTCTATAGTCTGAGGGGTGTGAAATCAGTTCTGAGCAGGGTCATAAGGTTGTTTCATTTGTAAGCGATATGACAACAACCCCCAAGTAAATATGAACACACTGTTGACAAGTAATAAACCAACAACTAGTGCCTGCTGCTAGCTTCGCACACATTGTCCATGCACATTCGCAGCTCTTTTGTACTATCCTCCTGTGGTAGAGAAGCCGGAGTGGGCAGCTTATTAGAGAGTGTTTTTCCTTTATCATTTGTTATCGTCAAACAGAGATCAGCTCTGAGAGATCACAGTGTTACCACAGCATCCTCTTCATGACAACACAATGCAAAATAACAATGCAGTGCCAAAAAGCAGGGTGAAAATTTCTGGGTGCAGATAAAGGAACGTTTTTCAGATGCACTAGCACAACCCAAATAAAATTTTAGTCTGCAGCCCTCTTAAGTGGGTGTATGTCACCTTGAGTTGAATTTAAGAGCCATGGTAAAGAGTGTGTCTCAGGATTGATGCAGCTGGACAGAGTGAAAATGGGATGGAAGATGGCCCGCTGTTCCTGTCAGGTGAGCTGACATACACTCACAGTTTTTGACAGTGTTTTGTTATGAGTTTGCATAACATGGACACTCACTAACAGCCAGTGGGAGAAGTGACAAAGCAGGAAGCATGTGTATGCACGTGGGAGCATGCACATGTCCTCTATTTGTCTGTGCTTGCAGAATATGCCTGATAAAGAGAACATTTCATATGCAGCTGCATGCATATTGTATATATGTGTATTTGTGAAGGTGTGTCCATCTTTTTCAGTGTTCCAAATCCAGCCAGCAGTGTGTTGATGGCTGAGCTGCGTGGATGACACCTCCTGTTGACAGTGGGCTTGGAGCGAGGATGCTAGTCATAACATAACAGCAGGAAGGTGGGAGGACATCACCTCCAAGCACACACACACATACACAGTAACAAACTATGACACAGTGTTAAAGTCATATCAAGGTCCTTATTTAGATTGGCTATCATCTCTGACCTCTCTCTCCATCCTCATTAGTTGAACTAGACAGCCTCTGCAGGCCTGAAGCTGCCACGGGCCCACACACAAGATGTCACATTGCTTCATCAGTGGTACAGTAACTAATGCACACAGCCTGCAGGTTCCATCATGCTCATAGATGTCTTGTTGTGCCATAATTGACTATTTCATTGGCATTCATCTAGTTCTTTTGATGGCCCTTTTGCTAATCTGGAACTAGCTGCAAATAACTAATCAACATCTAATCGCCGAGAATCAATTTATCAGCACTTGCTGATGAGCTGGATTGTGCGGGAAGTCTTGGGTTGGGTTTCAAACAGATAACAGTGAGAGGAACACAACACCAAGACTGACTTCTGTTGTCACTGGAGGAAAAGATAGAGGTGCAGTGTGACTGGAGAGGACGGCATCGCATTATGAAGTCTGGCACTACCCCAGCGCTGACACGAGAGGCAGAACTGGGTTCAAATCAGGCCCAGTGTCATATTTTTCTCTCGTCACATTCTGGCTTTAATGTAATACTACCCTCTCCTAAAAAATAAAATAAAATGCCAAAGAGAAGTCTAACACCCACTCTTTTTAAATGTCAGCGTGTCAAGATGTCAAGGGCCCCTCAAGTACGACCTTCAAAATCAAAAAGAAGGTTGAAACGAGCATTATCTGCGGACGTCACGCACCCTTATCTCGGGACCCAATCCGAGCCTTTAATTATTAATGCTAGCACAGATGACAGAAAAAAATGGCAAATTTCAGAAACTTCTAACTTGGCTGGTCTTCATCTGGAGGGCAAAACCTTTCATTAGCTTTTTCTTTCTTCGAGTCTTTGTTCCTAATTCCTTTTCTTTTTTCTGTTTTTCTTCTTCTCCACCCCCTTTTCTTGCTTGTTTCAAGTAAATTCGGTTCAGTTCAAAGGGTCTATACTAGCGTGACCGTCCCTGTGGCGCAGTGCCAGCTCACTGCAAGGGAACGGTATGATGGAACATCAGCAAACCACAGGAATCTCAGCACTGCTACATAAACACACTCATCAGGTGTAGAGCAAAGAACGCAGAGAGAAATCGGATGTGCATGTCATGTTTATGTGTGCATTCTGAGGTTTATGCATTCAATCCTTTATCGTATGTCATAATCCTAGCTAGCATATATTTAGCAGATGCAATAATTAAGCGTGCACAAAAGGGTAAATGAGAGAACACTCTCACCCACGCAAGTCTAGCTCGCTTTGACTGACAGATGCATTGTGTGCTCCATACATTAGTCATGTCTGCAAGGACGACACATTCACTGCAAGCCAAGCAGCTACTGCTAAAGCAAGAGAAAAAAGGTATTGATTTGCTGAACGCATTAATTCACTGTAGAAAACTAAGGGGGGGGGGGGATTAGCATCTTTAACATCATAAAAAGGTGTAAGATGGCAGTTTAAACCCTGTAGTCGGATTAATGCTGCCTGCCATTAGACACCAAAGGCAAAAATCACACATTTGAGTAGAGTTTAGTAGCTTGAGAGTCCTGCTGTAATATTTTATTAATTTAATAATTTATAAAATAAATTAACACATAATTATACTTACAAATTTAAGTGACCAAACTTGGGAAGAGGCGGCTCCTAAATAGAAGATAAAGGTGTGCTGAGTCTGGCATCAGAATGCGCGGTGGTGGCACGGGTGTGAACACAGCCAAGATGCACTGTGATCCAATTACTAATCACATATAAGGTGGTCTGGGGTGCCTACTCAACTGATGTGGATCCAGGTGGTGAAAAACAATAGTGCATTTGGTGTTCAGCACCTGGTCAGCTACCTGCAGCTATTACTCTTTAAAAAAAAAAAAAAAAAAAGCCTGCTGACTTCTTGTAAAGCCCGAGTCTAATTCTCCAAAGATTTCCCAGAGTTAATGTGTGAAAACAGCTAAATTTAGAGGTGTCCACTTATAATCAGATCACAAGAAGCATGTTAATAAGAGCCATGAGAGGAGCCTGGGTGTTAAAGTCCTGATGTTTGGGTTTTAGCTTCAGTAAATAAGTACAACTTCCCAATGACATTTTCTTTAATCCATCTTTCTGAATAAGTAAACCACGGTCTTTGTGTTTTCTGTGCATACGCTCAGATAAATGAGAATCTGTTACAGCGCTATTAGGATTTGAACTTTTCATGATAAAGCCTTATGATTTACTTGACACAAACAGAAAGCCACACAATACTTTTTCTGCTTTAGAAATCCATCATCATAGCATGTTCCTTCATCACATTTCCATATCTTCATCTTTGCCTCTTTTTTATGCCTTCTGGATCATCTAGGATGCCATTGTTACAATCGTGCATTGACAAGCCCATTTGCACACTGCTCAAACAGCCGCAATCTGTCAAGCTGCTAACCTTTAAAGGAACAGTGTGATGTTTGGCTCTGTACCCACATTATTTTGCCCAGGAACCAGTACGCAGTGGCCATTTCTGCACTGGCCTCACAGTCAGTTGCAGCTTGATGTAAGGCCGTTTGATCTCGACATGTATTTTGATTCTTTCTTTTTGCTTTCTACTGTGACTCTATGTTGGGAAGTATGGCATCTTTTGTGAAGCTCCAGTATGTAATGAGCACATACCATCCTCATAATGGCCTAATGAGCACAGCCAAGGGTGAGTGCAGCAACACACTTTCTCACGTACACACACTGCTGTCAAACAAGCCATGAAACACGTGTGCACACAGACACCCAGGTGGTCCCATAACCTCGATGTGTCTCAAGCCAACTTACCTATTAGAAAACCAATCATGTTGTGCACCTGGGCCTCTCACTGATAAAAAATTGGAGCAATGCTGAAAATCTGACTTGTTTTCCTACAATATGCTTATTTCATGTCCTACTGGTGTTCCATGTCGCGCAGAAGGATCATGAATGCAGCTGAGAAATTGTACTGCATTTGGCTGATTGTTTAAATATTGGAATAAATGGTTTGTGTCATGCAGGTGCAATTTTGCGCGTGTGTGTGTGTGTGTGGAGAGAATAAGACCTAACAGGGAAATGGGGAATGCACCGTTTATGTGCTTACAGAGTATAAATACTGATTCAGGATGACTTTAAAGTCATAACCAATAACAGAAGAAAGGAGGTCAAAGTGGTCAAAGTGGTCTCTGTTAATACATTTTTATAGCAAAAGAGAGGCCAGGTGAAGTGTCGGTATATGACTGATTTAAACTTGCATTATGAGAAATAACGGGTTCAGTGCAATAATATATGGGGCCATACAGTCTAACATAACAGTGCTACACCAGCTGCAGACGAACAAACACTTTGGATTTAACACACACTTTGTTTAAAGAACATTATTTGAAGGGGCTACGGCTCTGTCTCAGGACCCCCCCGCCCTGCTTCTGTGTGCATACACACTGGCAACAAATAACACTTACCAAGACCTCAGTCACACAGGCCTACAGAGAGATCATTTTGTCACCGTAGCCCTTTAGTTTGCACAGAAGATGTTGTCTGCAAACACTTCCTGCCGAGTGGTAGTGAAACCTAAAAAACTACAGCTTGTTCGCCTTGAAAGGAAACGTTGTGCTTTATCTGCAACCAATACGATTCAAAAAGTTCAGTTTCTACTTTCAAAGCGAATGGTCTTCTTTTTTCTGGTTTACATCACATTTTCCACAATGCCAGTACTGCTCAGCAAGCAGTTGGCGAGTGGTTGCAGACAAGTCGGTATCTTCCATGGAAACCAAATGGCAACTATGGCAACCTGTGAGTGACAAAAGCAAACACAGGGAGGTTTTTACAGTAGCAATGTATAGCTATTTATGACAAATATCACTAGGAGCTTCTAACCAACTGGTCAGGGAATATTTTTCCCTAGCAACAGGTGGTTGCCAGGATGTCGCCGACTGGTCTCGAGGCCTGTGTGACTGGGTCCACAGCCAGACAAAAGCATGAAAAAGCAGGAGTCTGACTGAAAATAGGTTGGAAAGCAGCTTACAAAGGCAGCAGCATGGTTCTTATTTGCAAACTCATAGACAGGTGTCAGCTGAGTCATATATAGTTTATAACAGTAGTTGAGGCTTAGGCAGACAATTTAGCTATGCAGAGATGTGCAAATTTGATGTGTCGCAATAGTCATCCATCCATCCAGTAATTTTCCAAGCTGGTTATCTAAAAAGGGTCGAGGAGGGACTGAAGCCCATCCTCACTGGGCCAGAAGGAAATCAGACAGGTTCCCGGTCCATCAGACAGAGCGAGACAGACAACCATCCACACCTACAGTCAATTAACCTCACATCTATGTCACTGTGACACGCACAAGCAGGAAGAACATGCAAACTCACCACAAAAAGTCAACCAGCCAGTCGGTGGCTTTAAACCACGGGGTTTATACTAAACACCCCCACGCCAAGGAGAAAGCCACTGAACAGAAAATAATTTGTATAAAAATCTAACACCTCTTTCGGAGCATTATAATTCCACATTAAATAAAGACAACAAACTTTTATATTAGAAATTCTAATAAGAATTCAAATGTGGGCAGAATAAAAACTGCAGTGATTTGTTTCAATTTGGAAATTCAGTGAATGAGTGCGACGGGGGTACACTTTGTACTTCAGCAGAAATCGTTCCT
>VUQG01022968.1:32277-43259 GCA_015106755.1 Etia nguti | reverse complement strand
TGGGCTTATTTTTTATTTTTTTTTTGTTTTGTTTTTTTTTTTTTTTTTTTACTTGCACACGTTCAGATTTCAGTGACAACTCAGGATATTTTTAAGATTAAAATCTTAGGCTACAACTATTTATCACCAGTTCAGTCTCATAGATACAGCAAAAAACAAACTCATGTAATAAGTACATTTCTCTGTTTTTGGATGGGAGCAGTCAAAAATAATGGGAAAATTATTTCTGACAGTTTACAACTTCATATTTAAATTTCATATTTCACAAAAATCAAAATCCAGCTCCTTTACTAGCTTTAGTGCTATTAACACGGGGCTAGTATTACCTAAGTATTACCTACCTGAGGTCATTTCTAACAGCAAAAATCATCTGTGAGTTTAATCCCATGTAAATTTGCAGTGTCCATTATTTGTAAAGTAGGAATTAGCCTTTAATACTTCTCAATACCTCAAACCTCTCTTTAATTTTAATCTTATGCAAATCAGCCTCTTAGTGATTTGGCCTGTTGTTTTCTTGTTGTTGTTTTTTTTCTCTCTACTCCTTTCTCCTGCTCAGGAAATATGAAGACTATATTTGCAATTACAAATGAAATTTTGGACAGCAGCGGCTCATGTTGCTACACAGCATGGAGACCCATTTACACAAAGAGCTAGATCAAATGCGTCAAAGGATAATGAGGTACATGCTTTAAGGAACAGTTTGCTGTCTTTCAACAGGCTCAACAGTTTTTATGTGACAGTCTATTAACAATAGGTGGAAAAAAAGGCCCAGAACTAGTGATTACACACTTTCTAATCTATTTTTATCATCATATCTGAGGATAATGTCAGTAAACACAGACTTTGTTTATTCCTGCAAATGTGGTTCCCTGGTGTAGTCCTGTGCAGATACAATTTTAGACATGAACATTTTAAAACACACATTTATTATGTACACCTGTTCAGCTGCTCATTACTGCAAATATCTCTGACCAGGCACTCACATGGCAGTAACTCGGTGTATTTAGGCATGTAGACATGGTCAAGATGAGCTGCCGAAGTTCAAAGTGAGCATCAGAATGGGGAAGAAAGGTGATTTAAGAGACTGAATGTGGCATTGTTGTTGACACCAGACAGGCTGGTCTACTGGTGTGTTCCCACACAGCCATCTGTAAGGTTTACAGAGAATAAAGAGAAAACCACACCGGGTCCCACTCCTGTCAGCTACAAACAGGAAACTAAAGCTACAACTCTCATGGGTTCACCAAAACTGGACAACAGAATATTGGGAAAAAAAGTGCCTGGTTTGATGAGCCTGCTGTAACATTCAGATGGTAGGGTCAGAATTTGGAGTAAACAACGCATGGAAAGCATGGATTCATCCTGCCTTGAATCAACAGTTCAGTCTGCTGCCGCTGCTGGTGGTGGTGGTGTTATGATGTGGAGGATATTTCTGTTTCACATTTTGGGGCCAAATGAGCATCGTCTAAAGCTTCAACCTACCTGAGTACTGTTACTGACCATGTTCGTCTCTTTATGACCAGAGTGTACCCATCTTCTGATTATAGTAATCAAATAGTTTCCAGAGTCACCTTATCTCAGTCCAATAGAGCACCTTTGGGATGTGTTGGGATTGGGAGATGTGCGTCATGGGTGTGCATCCATCAAATCTGCAGCAGCTGATGAAGTATGATGATGAAGTATGAAGTATGATGAAGGCAAAAGGTGGTTCAACCCAGTACTGTCAACATGTACCCAATAAAGTGGCCAGTGAGTGGATCTGTATGCTAGACACCATCATCAAAAAGCAGGGAAAATATTGAATTGATTTCCTCCTCATGTAAGTTCTGATGCTGCACATTTTTTTTTACCGAGTGTATTTCTTATTTGCTGAGACCTTCATTAACGGTCTCAGCCATGCACTCTGACAAGCACCGCCACAGTACCCAAAACCAGACAAGCCTCCGTCTGATGCCGGCTTTTATGGGTGCAATAAAACCTGAACAATGCAGCACTGCCTGCAGTTAGCCGCTATAACTAAATGTGTGTCTGCATGGATGTGCCCATTTTCTGTCAACTAGGATACAGTTTGTCTGTCTGCGATACCTACATCTGTGTATCACGGCACATTTAATGCACTGCTCCACTCACTGGTTGTAAATGTGTTTCTACCATCATGCACCCTACTTCTGTCTATCTCCGTTTCTTTTTTGGGGCATTTTGTACTGTGTCACTGTGACGTGTTTTTCCCTTTGCCCCCTAAGCCTGTAATTCATGTGTGGCCATACACACACAAAGGATTGAGGATGTGCTGACACAAGGATATTCTTTCTTCTGCATGAGCCTTCTCCTCTAAGCTTCGGGTCAGGACAAAGAACACGCGATGCACGCACCAGTAGCAGCTTCAAGAATAGATCTCAATATGTCTAATCAATAAATACGCACACATATGCGGTAACACGTGCCGTTTCTGTTTGTCATTACACCTCAGTTTCTCTGGAAGCACCCACTCCCCCACCCTCAGTGCTTGGTAATAACTGACTGTCCCTCCCTGGGTGCCTCCTGGAAAAAAGGTGAAGGGCGCAGAAAACAGCAGACGAGGGAGGGAAAGAGGCTCAAATGGTGATGTTTTTCAATTGGCTTGATTTGTGGCTGGCTGTTACCATTTATTTATTTATTTATTGCCATTTACTCCAACAGGCTGAAGGAACCAGACTGGACAGTCGAAGCTGGAGGAGGGAGGACGGCAGCAGTGAGTAAAAGGTAAACACCAGACCCACGAGAAACGCGCAGCAGGAAGGCAGAAGGATGTAACCAGGCTCTCAGGATGAAGACAAGGGCAGAGAAAGACAGCAGCGAATGAAGAAATACAAGAGTGAGTGGGAGAAAGATAAAGAGAGAGCAGAGGGGGCTTAATGAATGTAAAGGCTATAACAATGAGGTGAGGTAAATTGTCCATTAACTCAAGAGTTTCTCATGCGTGTGTGTTGCTTCACCATAACATTCCAATTTAGCAGGTTACACTCCGATGCTTCCTGGCCAGAGACATGCAAAGTGTCTTTAGGATACCAAGTTAGCCTGAAGAGAGACAGAGGAGAGTGATTGAGGAAGACAGATAAGGGGAAAAGGAGAGTAGTGACAAAAAAAAGAGGAAGGGAGGAGAGTAAAAACAGAAGGAGCAACATGGTGGAAATGTAGGGGTGAAGGAGAGATAAAGGAGTCGGGGGGTGGGGGGGGCAGGAAAGCCAGAGAGGAAATATTGAAAGCGAAGGAGGAGAGCAATGGGGGAGAGGCTAGATAATTCAGCTGGAGAGGAGGAAATTCACAGGGGGAGAGAGATAGCATCAGTTCTTCAGATACAGAGGGAGATAGCCACTACAGAGGGACAGGATCGAGATTTCAATACACACCCGAAAGGAACACAGAGCGCCACATTATCACACAGCAAGAAACACAATTATTACCTTCGACAGCCCCTGAGAGAGTGGAACAAAAAAAACAAAGAGTGAGCCGGGGCAGCTGTAATGCTTTATAAATGACACAACAATTTGGCGGCAGAAGGCTGAACTGGATGGGAGGTTAATTCGTTTTAATTGGTCTGTGCAATCACAGGATGCAATGAGGAAGATAATGACGGGAAAGGACAAAAATGACTTCTTCCTCCCGTGTCACCTAACTGGCTAAATCGAGTCTGTCACATCAATGTCACTGAAGTGATTCCACAATGGATATCAAATGTCAGATATGAATTAATTTTTAATGACTTGAACGAGTGCCCAAGCAATAGACGAAGCGCCTCGTCCAACGGAATATTTTCACACCACAACATCTGACGCTTGCGATAGCAGGCATCTCAAAAGTATTTTCATACTATAAACCAAACGTGAAGGGACACCTGTCATTAGCAGTTACAGTGAGTTAATTTGGGGTCTAACTAGCTCACAGAGTTGTGCCAGGAACGGCCATATGCCTTACTATAGCACCTCAGCCTTGGAATAAGGCTCCCCGGTCATTAACTGCAGAGGCTCGAGCAGTTCTGACAGACGCCAAATCAGGAAATGATCACAGTTCAAATGTCATGCATCAGTTTAGGCATGAATGCCAATGGATCTGTGTTTCTGTATTGTATTATATGCGCATGCAGGCTTGGTGTAAATCTTTATGTGTGTTAGAATGTTGCCAGTTTGTGTAGAGGCAGACAGACAAACACACGCTGCATAAAACGGATTAGCTCACTATTATGGAGGAGCTGTCAGATGCTTATAAGACCAAAACACATTTCCCCTCCCGTCTCCCTTTAACCAATGTTGCTTAATCTCCACCCCGATCCGCCTCAGAAAGACTTAAGGGCTGTTACTGATTCCTCTAATGCTTTCAGATGAACTCTATGCTCTGACATGTATTCAGCAGGCTAGAAGAAGAAGAAAAAAAGCAGCTTAAAGAGCACAGCCTGAAACAGTGATGGAAAAGGCAGTGCATTTTACCCTCAGTGATATGGGGGAGGGCCAGTTATGCACAGGGTTATTCATAACCAGCAGCCTGCCATACTCCAGGCTATCAAACTCTGGTGAGTGTATTAGCAGTTCACCAGTCAGGGTTTCTAATCACACCACCGCTGTACTGAGCTGCACTGGCTTATAAGGTGCTGGTTCATATTTTCAGCCTTGGGGAAGCACCGGGTTAATATTTCAAGTGCCTATAGATGAGTAATGATTTGGAATGGAAGTGCTGGGAGAGTTATGTAATTTTCGCTAACGTTATCAGGAGTAATAGATATTATCATCAGTTTGTTTTCAGCTACTGAAAAAAAGTGAAAGTTATCCCTGCAAAAAGGCGTTACAGCGAAAAAAAACCCTCTCAAAATCATTATAATTTTGTTATAAATGTGCAGGCAAAACAGTATCATCGGGTAGTTGACAATATAATTGGCGGGTAATCTTGAAATCCTGAGCAAAGAACAGATAATACAGTAGATTATCTTCATCTTCTTTTTAATTAGTGTCTCCAGTCTTTCTCGTCAGTGCATGCACGGTTAGAAGAACACGAGGGTTAAAGTGATAAATACTACCGCATGAACTTGCGGGGCTTTTCGATGCAGTAAGTGATCATGGCAACAGTTCTTTTTATCAACATGGCCTCTTGCTCTCTAATGAGCTTCACACCTTCAGCCTCGCTTTTGCTCGACAGCAAACATCGCTCATGATTATTCATGCTATGCCAATATGGGCCACTTCAAAAGACTGTCCGGTTGGCACTTTCAAAAGAGTTGCTCTCTTCCTCTTTGCTCTCTCTTCCTGACTTACAGTAGCTCTCCGTTGGCCCGGCCCGCCGCACCTGTCTCCTAGCCGTGCGCGCACGCTCACACTGAAAGCACCCACGCGCGCAAGCACTTGCACCACGAGCATACTCCCAGATTTTGGCTCGCGATCAGAGCAAAACAAAACATGGCTGTTCTCGGCTCGCCTGTTTGTTTGATTCCTGTCTTTCTTTTTGTCGATTGTTCTCGCTCGACACAACCCCCCTCCTTTTCCTTCCACTTCATTCTTACTGTAACTGCCTCCCCTGTCCATCCTTAATCTTCTCTCTGCCGTACCCGTGAGAAAGCAGTGGCCTGAGCTGGAGGAGGAGGTCAAAGGAGGGAGAGGAGAGGACAGGCAGAGAGTGAAGAGACCCCCAACCCTCCCACCCACGCCCCATTCGAACCCCCGTTGTGACGGCTAATCGATGTGTTTGGGTTTCCTCCTTGGCTTTGTCCCAGATGGCTTGAAAGGTGAGCCCCAATAGAGCTTCTGCTTTAACTCCATGAGGGCATGGAGAAAACCAGCAGACCTAAGCCTGGCAGATTAGTTAGCCACCAGAGGACTTTACACCTTTTTGCTGAGCTATCGCTTCCTATCTCCTCTCCCCCCCACAACTCCTTCCCTCCACCTCCAACATCCCCTCACTGAATAAGCCTCGGAGCGTATGATTATACACACACACTTCCCTATATTAACATATTTTTGAATTTGGGTTTCCTTTTAGAATAGATTATTGTACACCAGTGTTTTGATATCAAAGCCACTGAGGAAGAGTAAATCAGGTTGCTATTGTAATGGCGTGGTCCTCCTTAAAGAGCCCCTGTTTCCTCTGTTTTCAAGGCAATACTCTAAGTGAGACGGATACATAGAGGCAGCAAAGATGATGGCCCACAGGTATGCATTTAGATGAATTTTATACACACACACACACACACACACACACAGACATATTACAATCATCCAAATGCTACATTGATCTCTGCAGCAGCATTGCCCGACAGGCCTGATTGCCAAATGAAAACAAAGGCTGCATGTACAGTCCTGACACACACCATCAGTCACACATAGCCTGCAGTCACAACGATTACCTGCTGTATGTAAATCCAATGAGCAATAAGGCAGGTTATCCCCCTTTTGAGACACCGCTGTTATTATCGGAGACAGAATATCACTGGCAAGTGCCACTGGCCAACTGCTAGCAAACTGATTATGTCCCATCGAGACTAGGTGGCAAAATTGGAAAATGGTGATATCAGGAGGTGAGCTTACGCAGTTCTACAGGCAGTACAAATGAAGGATGCGTGTCTTCTCCATATTTTTCAGAGGGCAAAGATCCGACAGTATCAGGATTCCTCAGCAGGCAAACACATAAATAACTGCATTAGCTACCTAGTACACAGATGTAGCGCTATAAAAAATATACAGTATATACACATGAGTTATTTTATTCTCTGTATGTGTCTTTTGACCTCCTCCCCTCACCCAAAACTGGTCACAGCAGATGGCTGCCCCTCCCTGAGCTGGGTTTAAAAGAAGTTTCTTCCTGTTAAAAAGAGTTTTTCCTTCCCACTGTCACCAAGTGCTTGCTCATAGGTGGTTGTCTGAGTTTGGGGGTTTTCTCTGTATTGTTGTAGGGTCTTTAGCTTACAATATAAAGTACACTGAGGTGACTGGGATTTGGTGCTATATAAATAAAACTGAACTGAATTGAATATATAATACTGTAAACTACTTAGCTTTATTTGTCAGTTCATATTCACTACTTGATTAAAGTTAACTGATTACAATGCTTATTAAATTCAAACGTTTTCATGAATTACCTGGTTGTTATGGCAGTGTAACAATGTTTTAAACCTTTTATGACTTTAGGCAAGCATGAGTACTGTAACTATAACTTAAACATGCTGCAATTACTGATAATTAAATGACACCATTGATCATTATGTTAGAGCTTTTAAGGGGGGCTGATTAGCCATTTCAGATCAGAAAGACTCATTTAAATTTACCTCGAAGCTCTTCTTCTTTACAGAACATTACTCTGCACATTCCTGCTAACAATGTGAGCATTAACCCACTGTGGCCACGGTGAAATGTGGAAAAACAAGAAACAGAAATATTTTACAAATCTATCATTGTGTATTAGTCAAACTGAATTCATATTTTTTATGAACCTGATAATTAGTTCACTTTACTAAAATGACCTCCACAGTCACAAGCTCTCAACCCAGTAGCGTAAAGAATTAGGTCCAATTATTGGGATTTAGGCCCACTCGGTACTAGCAAAGTGTACCTAATAAGCAGTGAGTTTTAGAAAGACAGCTGCACATGCAGATTCAGACAATTATCCCGTGACTCTGCTGGTCACTTCAGCCCTAAGGAGCATTTAAGCATCTTTCAGTTCATTGCTTCAGCTTCATCACTTTCGTTTACCATCGCCATTTTCATCAGCATTACTTCCAGACACAGCAGGCAGCTGTTTACAGCACAAACCTGGATGCTACCTGCTCAGCACCAAGAAACTGATGGCACATTGTTAGTGACTAGCTAGTGAGCATAACGGATCATTTGGCAGCTAAAGAGCCACATAACTCCCTCAGGAGTTTGCGAAGGCCAAAAACATGAGTGAAAAAAAGAGTGAATACCGGACTTACAGTCCAACTGAAAAATATATCACTGCTTAATATGATTGTTTTCATTTTTTTTTTTTTTTCCTATTTAACCTACTACTTAACCTTTATTTAATCAGGTTAGTACCACTGAGATCAAATATCTCTTTTACAGAGGAGACAAAGCCAAGAGGGCAGCAACATAGATACACGGAAACAAACAACAGATTAAATAAACAATATTAAAACTTACGCGCATAAAACACTTGCGCCTAGACTAAGGTAAAGTGTAATGATTGCACCAGAACTTTAAACTCCTTCAATGTAATCTGAGAGATCAGATCTGAGATTGTGACTTTCATGATGTATGCCAGGGTTTCACATATTCAGCTGCTTTCTCATATGTGATGACAACTCATGTGTTTCAAGCTTGTTTCTGCTGCTCCTAAGTCTCGACAATCAGTAACTGGAGATTAAGATACCACTAAATAAAATTAAAGTCAGTGTTGCATCTGGCATTTAATTCCTACAATCTATTTCTAATCCCTAATTTTCCCATTAATACCTACTGTTCAGCAGCTTGAACCTGGAAATGTTTTAAGTAAAACACACAACATTTTGTATTCTAAGCTTTCTTGCTGACTTTCCACGACAGACCTGCCAGCAGAAGAACTGAGGCTGACTGCAGGTGCTAATAGGCTGGTATCGCCTGTGCGGATCAGTAGGGTACAGTATGTGCTCTCTCAGCCTGTTTTACTTTGGATCAAAGACTGTCTCATGAGCAGTCTGAAACTCTTTGTGCTTCTCAGCATGACCAAATCTCTGCTTGCGTGAAATACATTGATTCTGGCATCCACCACACACCAACGCGAACCATGACACTGGCAGAATGCATGAAACACACACACCCCTAGCTTCCCCCGGCTTTCATCGCGTTTTGAATCCAACATCAAGAACATCGTAAACACACGCGGGTAGCACAACGCGGCTCACATCTCGACACAGACGGAAAAAACACCTACACAACATTCACACCGCACATACAGTACAAGCATGGTATGTGTACACAAGCTGTACTCGCACTCGAGCGGGCAAATGTTCATGTATAATGAGAAATACTATACGCTTACTATAACTTTTCCTGCCTTTGGTTAAAAGTCACTCCAGCAGTGAGAAAATGACTTAAATTACTGGAGCTTCAGTCTCTGATTCCTGAGCGAGTGATGATTTGGAAGAGAACTGGTCAAACAGCACAGCAGATTACATCAAGTACCACTGAACCGGAGAGACAGAATTTGTTTTCGTTTTTTTACCGAGCCTCTCCGATAATGTGCCGCGATTGTTTAGCTTAAGCGAAGTAGAAAACTACTGCTTCGAGGAAGGTGTCAAATTGTTTAAAGAGTTTCTTTTCTATAGCAAAGCATCTTTACTCCTCGTCACGCACACCTCCATATGAGCTTAATTATAGTCAACACTTCCTTCCCTGGGTGTATGAAATTACACTATTCACAGGCTACCACTTTACATCCAAGCTCATCTGAAAGTTATGCCTCACAAAGGCGATGATGCAGATAATATTGTACTGTTTAATGACACTTTGCTGTATTTGGTTGCAGCAGGGGCCAGCAGCTCCGGGTTGTCATCACAGCCAATTATTTGACTCAGCAGAAAAGTGAGTGCCAAAATTTTCCAGACCCACCGCACGTTTGCAGAAAACTAAAGTCTATTAAAAAAACACGACTTAAATGACCACATATGCTGTATGTTTTTAAATTCTGTTATGATTACATGATATGAGCCCATTTGGAGTATTTACGTTTCGCTGGGACAATTAAATCTGCAGCAGTTTAAAATCAGGCAATAGCCCATAATCAACTGTTGCATCACCATTTGGACAGAGGCAGCTGGAACTGACTGGCATGTTAATACTTCTGATTGGTGGAGCTGATCACAGGCTCTTAACTCACAATCCCAAAATACCAGTGTTGAGGAAAGAACGACAAAAAAGCAAAATATAGAAGTAGTGATGAAATTTGGCCTTTGGCTACATTTCAGGAATGAGAAGAAGAGTCGACTTCTTGTGTTTCTAATGCGTTTCTCACAACATATGAATGGTGGGGAAATCAGGGGGCTTGGGAAGGTGAAGGTGGTCTAGCAGAGGAGATAAATGTGTAAAATAAATTGTAAACAAATTGTAAATGTAAATGTAGGACTATAACAGGTGTCAGAGTAGAGCACAGGTACCTCCAAATGTCCCACATGATTATAGTATGAGTTTATCTGACTGGGGAAACACCCGAGATATGACTCACAGTTGTTTATAGAAGGACAGATATACACTCACGGGCCACAGGTACATCTGTTTGGCTGCTTGTTAATACAAATACAATACAAGCCAACCACATGAAAGCAGCTCAATGCATTTAGGCATGTAGACATGATCAAGACGATCTGCTGAAGTTCAAACCGAGCATCAGAATGGGAAAAAAAGGTGATTTAACTAACTAAGAATGTGACGTGGTAGTTGATGACAGAGAAAGAGAGAGAAAGTAGAGAAAATATCCACTTCTCTGGCTGAAGAGTAACTCAAATAACCACTCATTAAAACCAAAGTATCCAGAAGAGCATCTCTGAATGGACAACATATTGAATCTTGCAGAAGAAGGGCTGCAGCAGCAGAAGAGCTGCTAATTCACAGGAGTTCACCAAATTTGGGCAACAGAAGATAAGAAAAACATTGCATGCTCTAATGAGTCTCAATTTCTGCTGCAACATTTAGATGGTGGGGTCAGAATTTGGTGTAAACAACATGAAAGCATGGATTCATCCCGTCTTGTATCAACAGCTCAGGCTGGTGATGGTGGTGTAATGACATGGGGGATTTTTTTCTTGGCAAATTTTGAGCTCCGAGTACCAGCTGAGCATCGTTTAAACGCCACAGCCTATCTGAGTACTGCTGCTGATCATTTATGACCACAGCGTACCCACCTCCTGCTGCTTCCAGCAGGATAACACACCATGTCACAAAGCTCAAATCATCTCAAACTGGTTTCTTGAACATGACAATGAGTTCACTGTGCTCAAATGGCCTCCACAG
>VUQG01022968.1:0-16380 GCA_015106755.1 Etia nguti | reverse complement strand
GTTGGGGGGGGCACATAGGCAGAAACAAGGTGAACAAGAGAGCAAGGGATGAAAAAAGTGAGAGGGTAACGGAGGACAGAACACAGGACTGTAGGGTGACATAAGCAGCAGCAGCAGCAGCCGTAAGTGCGAGCACGCTGCAGTAAGCTGACACACACAGATGGACGCTGCGTGCGCAACAGTCAGACACATTTGCAAACTAAAAAAAAAAAAAAAACACACACACCCTGCATCCACACGTACGCTGAAATACACGTGGAGACTACTTTGTCAAAGTCACAGCAGGTACAGCCACCTCAGCAAAGAGAGAGATGGGGGGTTGGGGTGGGGGGTTGGTGAGGGACGAGAGAGACAGAGAGGAGGGTGAGGATGCAAAAAAATAAAATAAAAAATGAGCGAAAAAGGAGAAAAAGAAAAGGACAGAGGGCGGAGAGGAAGCATGTGCCAGCAATAAATATATAATCACAAGACATAGAGAATGATAAATGTATACCATTACTTAAATAGGTCAGTCATACATTAATAACAACGATATGATAATAAAGTTGGGAAGTCAGCTGTAGCCGGCTGAATAAGTTTGCATAAGTGCGCTCACTTAGTCAAATACAAAGAAGTACATCATGTTTCTGCATGCCCCGTAACTCAGACTTTATTTGTTAAGACAGATCGCCGTGGAAGAAGTGAAACGTTTTTCAGCTGGGATGAATAATCTTAAAACACAGCAGAGATGTAAAGGTGCGTACTGCATGCATGCAGCTTAATAAAACATGTCTGTCTCCCTACGTAACAGTATCATTTTTCTTGCATTGTGTAGTGCAGCGCATACTGTACGCTGACCTTAATGTGATTTATGATATTTTCTTTCGCCTGTAGAATTACTAGTATATATGATTTTGCCTGGTAAATTGTTTGACCTTTACTAGCCACATACCAGTGTTGCTCTGATGTTGATATTGCATCCATCAGAAATACACTGCAGTAGTACTTTTAGGTATCCGTTTAGGGCTGGGTGAAATTAGCCGTCTTCACATTTAGCCAAGATATTATTTGCATGAAATGCTTAGAGGAAAAATTATGAGTGTAGTACACAAATATAGAAATGAATCCCCTTTGAATGCTCATAACGTACTTGAAGACACGTGTCACGCGTGTCACTGAAAAGATGACAGATGAAAACACCAATTACCATATATAAATTAGATGGCTCCCAAGCTAAATTAAATGTTCCTTTTTTATTAAAACACAAGGGCTATGTCTATGTCAGCTATGAGATTTTTCTGTCATGTTACCTTGGAAACAAAGCTTTTCCCAGCATCTACAACTTGCCAAGATGTCAATAAAAATGCCATTAAAAAAAAAACCCCAAAAAAACACGGCATTAACGCTTCTCTAGAGACTCAGTATTAAGTGGGTTTAGTGGAACTCACTGTAGGTCTGTATTGGGTTTTTTTTATTATCAATGGTGTGTAACATATGCTATATTTACTTTAATTCACTGAAGGAAAGCACAGCCTAATTTTACCCAGATCATTGTAAGATATACCTACAAGAACCTCGGCTTCACTCTCCTTTTAGAGCATAACTCCAGGCCATGTGCTGTAAGAACACACTACAGACTGAGTAATTTGTGGGTTTTATTTACACTGCATTTACTGGTTTTTCCACCACTAAATCCAAACCAAAAATACAGAGTAATTTTATTTCAAGTAGTTTAAAAAAGAAAAATGCCATGATTATACTTCAGGCCGACTGTCCTGAAGTATCAACTACCCGTGGTTAGGGCAGATAAGTGTTAACTTCCTCAATTGGTCTCTTGTGCTTACTTAAAGTTCATATTACGCAATACTGGGCAGCATAGTGGTTTGGTGGTTAGCACTGTCATCTCACAGTCAGAAAGTCCTGGTTTGAACCCACACACACACACACACACACACACACGTGGAGTTTGCCAGTGCCTGTGTGGGTTTCCTTCCTCCCACAGTACAAAGACAAACATGTCAGGTCATCTGGTGTTTTTAAATTAAACATAGGTAATTGTTTGGTATTCATACCTCATTGGGAAATCTACAGAGTAACCTGACGTGTACCTCAGTGTAACTACATGTCGAGTCGACACAGCCCACGATGACTGTGACTGGCCTGTTTGGGGCCCTCGATTCCTTCTTTTCATTTCCAGCTACTTTTTTGCCACAGTTTTTTAATTTATCAATAAGAATGTATCAATCGTCGTCTCAATATAAGGAATAACAATCACAGCATCAACATAAGGACTCACAAATGTCAGCAAAAGAGAAACTTGAGAGAGAAATATATTTGCCCCTAAAAAAAAAAATGATCACAACAAAGAACGGGGAGGGAAAAAAGTGCCAGCATTTTATTTGTTGGCTGGCACCACATATAAAACACCGGGACACGACCTCACCATAATTATAATGTACTGTATAATTACAAAGTGTGTATAATGTCCACACAAGCATAAACTCCGGCAACGGCCACTTACGTAGGTTACGTCATGGGCTCTACAAAGTCTAAATCAGGCATTAGCCCCTCACTCTTATTACAGCAAAAGCTTGTCACAACAATCATAGAAATGACAGGACAATGTTTCATTTGATAACGTGATATAAAAACACTTCCCTGACTTGGATCTACCACCATAGTAACAACGCTTCTTTCTGCTGCTCTCTTACCCACAGATGGCTCTGGATATTTGATTTGTGTAGATTTTTTCACTGGATGGGAAACCCCCAAAGGAATTTGTGCCTCTTCCTGGTCTCTGATCAGATGTAATGTCATAGTAACATTTGTAAAATACATTTTATTCATGTTGTTTTATCACGTTAGTGTAGCGTTTCAGAAAAATCTCCTTTTTTCTTTTTTTTGAAGGGCTGCGTACACACAGAGCAAACAATATCCAAATGCATTTGGATTTGTAGGGTTGGCATCACATCCTGCTTATTGTTACCCTCTCTGTTTTTCTTTTATGCCTTTACTGTCCCCACAACCCGAGCCAGCAGTGCCAGACAGCTGCACCTCCCTGAGCCTGATTGGAGGCTTCTTGCTGTTAAAGGGAGTTTTTTTCCTCCCCACCATCGCCATGTGGTGCTCACAGGTAGGGCGGCCAGACCAAACTAAATGTGAGGCAACCACTGTGTTTTTGTGAGACAAAGTGGGACACGTCAATAATGCTGAGAGGTAGTCTGAATGTTTTCATGCTGTTATTTCAGCTGCTCTTCGGGTTTTGGGTTTCAGTTTGGATCTATCCATAGATTTCTTTTTTTTTAGCCATATCTGACAAGTGTCACTATTTTTATACAATTATGACATACATGTGTTCTGTCATTTTACGCCATACCCCCCTTCTCTCTCTCAGAATATACTGCTGCTTCATTTTCTTCATGGCAGCTTCCATCATAGTCACCCAAATCTGCAAAGCCTGTGACTTTTTGGTGTCTTTCCCTGATGAGTATGGCATTAGACAGGCTGAACGTCTGAATATAATAAAAAGCCTTCCCTTCATATACTTTGGGTAAAAGCCAGACTTTTTGAGAAAGCAATCAAAATATGGGACATTTTCGCAACATGTGGTAGAAGGGGACAAAGAATAAAAACGCTCAGTTAAGGATGGACAGCTGGTCATCCTGCTCATAGGCGATCATCTGATTGTTGGAGAGCTCTCGTTAATATTATAAAGTCTTCATAAACTCCAGTGAAATTCTGTTTAAAGGGCACTAAAAGTGGCTGAACAAGCAACAAGAGAAGATGGCTGAAAGTAATAGTTGCATAGTTGTGTAAATGTTGATGGGAAACTTAAATCTTAGGCTAAACTAATGAATACACATTTAAATTGCTCGAGTCATTTCCAAACAAAAAATTAAAAAATTAAGTTACTCGGTTAAAGTATTAATAAATGATCTTAGTGGATTAAAATAATTGGCTGGAGCAGCAGGGAGCTAAAAGGTTAGCTGGAAAAGTAAGACACGGTTAAAACACCTGGCAGGAGTTACCTTCACACGTCACGCGTGGCTTTATTGCTAAAATGTTTAAAGGTAACAAATATAAAGCTCACTCACTTGCCTCTGATGAAAAAGCACTCCAAATATTGCTGAATGCTTTTATTTTTTAGGCCACACTTAAAAACTCGATATTGACTCGGTAGCTGCTGTGCTGCGCTTACCTGGAGATGAAAGCCAGAAACAGCGCTCGTGGCGTCCTCCACCTGCTCGGGACACTGTGATGTCAGCGAGTTTGCTGCTCCGAGCTAAAAGCTGAACATGCACATCCTCTCCAGAGGGTCACTTAGGTATTTTTAGTGTTTATGATACAAGAAGAAGTGAGAATCAAAGGGATGCCCGCGGTGAGAGAAGCTACTGCGTGTGCTCGTTTCTGGCTGTTTCGTTTGCAATGAGGACACTCGTGAATGTGTCGGTTATGTGGCTGCATAGTTGTCCATTTCATTTGCTTGTATTAAAATTAAGTAAAGGCCCTTATCTCTCCCTGCTTTAGAAGCTTATACAAGCCATGCATAATTTTAAAACATAATTGCAAAAATCACCAAAGCATTTGCAAGAATATTAACATAATTTTACTACTCTAGTGTACACAAAAATCCGTTACTGTGCTGTCTGAGATAGAGAGATAGATAGATAGATAGATGTGCGTGTATTGATGAAGTCCACCATCGAAAGTCTGTGTTAAACTCAACTCGGTTTTATAAATGTTATATCTACTCCGATCTATGCTGTAATGACTGAACATCTCACCATTTTAATGAGCGGTTTCTTTTTTTCTTTTTTTTAAAACACTAGTTCTATTTCCGTATGCCGATTATTTTAAACGCTCCATTTTCATAAACACTGCAATCTACTTGACAATGGAAGATTTGATCACTCTCCTATTATAGTAAATAATTTGAATGAGTGCAGCTCGTTTCAGCTGCATTTATCTGTCTCTATACTAAAATTTGCACATTGAATCTGTTTAGCACTTTGCCGAAGTCTTGAGCCACTCTTTACTTCTTCATATTCACCTGGTTTCTTGAGTCAGACTTTCTTATACTTTTATTTTTTAAAGTGATCTTGGGTAATTGTGCGCCAGGCTTTCTGGAGGTCTTTCAAAGTTTTTCTTTGAATATTGGCTTGGACATTTTCGACTAATTTTCAGTCCAGTCTTTGTCCCATTTTCAGAGGAATGTTTACTTTTTAAGCCACTTAACACTGACCTATGAATCATTCAAACATAAAAAGGCACATAACTCAAGGGATGAACCAGAATCGTGTCTACACATAACAGACAAGTTGGCAAACAACCAGTTTTAAATTGTATCTTTAGGCTCTTTGTTACTAGCAGCCTGCTGCAAAAAAAACCACATTTGTTCTCATTTATTTAGTTCAATCTACAGAAAAAAAGCCAAACATAGCAGTTTGACATAAAAGTCTATTTTTGGACCAGCAAGATGATTCCCAAAGAGCTCCTAGCTAAAAAAAAACAAAACAACAACAACAACAAAAAAACAACTATTGTGCAATGAAACCTTAACACTTGAGAAAACTGGGTAAGTGGAGGACAAAACAGAAGAGAATATAAAAGTCATGTCCGTAAAAAACAGAAATAAATTGATGTGGACCTTCAGTTGATCCTTCACTGAAACCTCCTAACGTAAGGGATGAAACAGCGTTCCAACTACACATAACAGACTTGGCAGTTATTTTATGAAGCAATTAATCAAATTTTTTTGTTTAAATCATCATCAGTATGTACAGAGGTGGTCAAAAAAAAAACTCCTGGGCAATTCACTGGAAACGCACAAACTCTGTTCTTCAGTAAACTACTGCACCCGTTTTCCATTTCCAAGAAAAGTATAAAGAAATGAGGAGTGTCTGAAGACAGTACTATAGTTTTTTTTTTAGTAGTTAGCATAACTGCAAGAAACTGCACAACAAGAGAAACCTCATTAAACTACAGACAAGTAATGACTAGGATTAAATTAAAAACCATGAAAAGATTAAGTCTGATCTACGGATGACATACCGTCTTCCGTAGATCAAAAAGACATTCGCTCTGCAGTTAGTGTGCCTCACCAGTCTCATGATTTCCCCGCCAGCATCAACAATTTCATTGTCTGCATGTTTGTGTGTTTTTGTTTCAGTGTCAAGCAGCAGGTATAATAAATGGCACTCCACCAGAATATCAGCTCTCATGATTTGCCAGGAAGAGGGAAAAAAAACAAACCATGTATTTATTGACTCACAGGCTTTTGACTGTCTCAAAAAAAGCAGCAAAAGCTCCTCAAGTTTTGGCACCAGCTTCTTTTTGCTCCTCAGGAGCCCTCTATTTCCTGATGTGCGTCTCACTCTGCAGAAATGCTGCCATTTCCCCATTTCAGTTACCCGCACAATCATCAGCATTTCTGCCTCCATGACATGAAAACAAACTAAGACTGAGTGCCTCTGCGTGCATGTGGTCTCAAACCCCCCTGTCAGCAATCACTGGGTGGGAGACAGCCATAAACTGCACTTTAGAAGCCTATAATGGGCTACTGCAGCGCTGGCAAAACTTATATCACATTATGCCTCTTCCAATTCAGACACAAATAGGATCATTATTTTTGATAACTATACAGCAAGTGCTGGATAATTTCATTACACAACTTGCCACTGCATAATGCTGTACTTCAGTTAAATCATCATAAATCTCGCCGTATCTCTATTATTATTGTATTTAATTACAGCACAAAACAAATCAATAACATAATGTCCTACAAATTATTGGAGCATTAGACTTGATCTACAAACATTACTCTGCTTTGCTGTGCCTTTCGCTAACATCAGTGTGTGTCTGTGTGTGTGACAGAAAAAAAACAGCGGTTCGAAAATCTCAACAGCGACTGCTGCTGAGCGGGTCTTTATGTTTCTCAGCTGAAGCTACTTCCTAATGCTGGCTGAGGTGCCAATTTACAGCAGGACCTATAAAGTCTGTCCCATCTGATGAGACGGGGGCAATGGCCTCTTGTCATCCACCTAATAAAATGATCGACGCTCACAAGAGTGAATGCTCAAGCGTTTTATTATAAAGAAAGCAGAGAACACTTCATGGGCAACCACGTCGTCCTCTAATAAACAGGAGCAGTAAATGCACGCAATCAGTTGTATTAGTCTGAAAAGCTAATTTAGTGTGTGAGTGTTCCGCTCTCAATGTTTCCTCTATATCATAAATTCAATTGTCTGCTCAAGAAAACTTATTACACAGGTAGGGAGTTTTGCTTAAATTCTCTTAGAAATCTGCCAGACAATAAACATACAGGGTATTGGCTTCATCTGTCAAAATATTTAGATCACCAGCAGTCTATATTAGCGAATAATCATTCAGTGTTTCTCAGCGATCATGTCCTTGTTGTCCACAACTTTCTAAGCTACCTTCAAACAGTCTCCTCCATAATGAACTCAATGGTATGCTGTGGTGACTGGCTCGTCTCCACCATGGTGATTTCACTCCCGTCCATGGTGATGGTGGGAACAGTGATGGCCTGAGTTCCCAGGACAGAGGAGGGCAGAATGACAACCTGCGACGCTCCCTCTAAACTGCTGAGTTGATCGGATGGGATCATTACGGTCTCGGTAGCCCCTTCAGCTCCCTGCAGCACATAAATGGTCTGCACAGAGCCAGATTCGACCTCTTCCACGGTGGCCAAAGACGACAGTGCTTTGGCTCCCTCCAGCACCTTCTGGACCTGAGCAGCTTCAGCTGCATTAACCACCTGCTCCGCTGTTTCCGGAGGCAGGTCCCCGTGCAGTCGGATGTGTTTATCCAGGTTGGAACGAGACCGGAAGGCAGCGGGACAGTGAGGGCATGGGTAGGGCTTCTCACCGCTGTGGGTGCGGGCGTGCTCGGTGAGACGAGCGGCGACGCTGAAACTCTTGCCGCAAATCCAGCAGCAGAAAGGCCGCACGCCGCTGTGGATGCGCTCGTGATCCTGCAGATGGGGCAGCTGGCGGAAGCGCTTACCACATGTGGCGCACTGGTGGAAGAACAGAGAAGAGCGGGGAAAAGGTGAGAGAGAGGCAAGAAAGTTATGTTCACGACTCTGGCAGCACACAAACTCAACTGCAATTAATTCCTAAAACCTCTCTTTACATTTTTCTGCAGATGCAGCACTCCTGGCTGAGACACAGAAAGAGCAGAAAGAAAATGGGATAGGGAAGACAGAGGGGGAAGGACAAATACAGAGCAATAAAAAGATATCATCATCAGTCCCACACAAGCAATTAATTGTTTGGTCAATAAGACATCCAGACACCAGATTTGTTTTTAAAAATGAAGGAAATATGTCTTCAAATATTGTGTTTTACCTGGCAAAAGCTGAAAAACCAGCAAATAAAGAAGCAGGAGCCAGAGAACATTTGTCATTTTCAGCTTCGTCACAGGCTAATGATGAATATTCTGTCGTTGAAATAATCGATTCGACTAAACCCTGCAGCTCTGCATGTAAGGGGAGTGTAATAAATTACACAGAATATGAGTTACACAACAGAAAAAATATTAGCAGTGATCTAAGAGCTTGACTTTTCTAAATAATCATTTTAGTAATCAACAGTTCAACAGCATTATTCCTGCAACACCAACATTTGTTCTGTTCGCTCCCAACTGAGCACAGACAATGAAATAAAAGTAGATAGATGATTAAACCTGAAGCCCTACAGAGGAGTAACAGTATTGAGCTTTGCTTTGATTCCCACTGGGGACACTCAGATTGAAACTGCAATCCCTATTGACAGATCTGCAGTTTCAGTATCTCCGTGAAATACACTCTAATATAATTACTTTTCCTGTGAAGTTTGCTCTTTATAAACTGAGCAAACACAGATGTTCCTTCAGGAACACAAGGTATATTTGATATAAATTAAAATGTATCCCCCTAACTGCCTCTGTGTTTGAGAACCTGTGCTCCTTGAACCGCAGTCCTTAGCCTGCCTGATAGATCATGGCTCAAAGCGAAGCCACAAATATTAAATCAATTTCTACAGCTGAGATGGGCTTGGGTGGGTCTATAGTTGATGTCCTGCCTCGTCACCAGAGCAGCAGAGAGAGAGGGAGAGAATCCCAGAATAGTAACAGGCACAGAGGGGAGCTGACAGGCCCTAACTCAGCCCTGCCATTAATCACAGGTACACAGAGAGGGAGAAAACACCCGCAGGACACACTCTGCACAAATGGCCATGGTCCAGAACCAGAGAGATGGCCGCAGCTATGAGCGGGTGTGACCGTGGATGGGGATGAGGCAGCTGTAGGTTTCAATTTGAAATACAGGTGTTTAAAAGATTTCAAGACCTTGTATAAAGAGAGAGAAATACGATTCTTAAGGCTGAAAGAAACTACCTTTACACAAGTGCACGCCACAGTGCTTCTTACCTCAAAGGGCCTCTCATCAGTGTGTGTCCTCATATGAACGTTGAAGGTGGAATTATAGGCAAATTCCTTGTGGCAAATCTGACAACGGAAGCGGGGTCGGTTTTTGGACTTGCTGAGCGTTCCTTGAAAATGTGCCAGCACATGCTCCTCCAGGGCACTGTTGGAGATAAATCGGCGGCGGCATGGCCTCACTGGGCATTTGAGAGGTGTCTGGCCTGTGTGGGATAAACGATGAAGGTCGAGGCCCTCTTGGGTCATGCAACGGTGTCCACAAAGGTCACACTCAATCTGATGGAGGAATAAAGAAAAGGAAGGGAAAGGAGACGAGAGGGAGACAAACCAGAATGAAATGACAGAAACAGTGTCGTCATTATCTAAACTGTTGCAAGTACGATGTCACAGTCCAACTCCAAATGTGGACCGTGAGGCACGTCGCCACTCCCTCACTAGTCAGCCATTCGATTAGGAAAAACAAATTACACTCTGGCTCACATCCTCTCTTTAAGATGTTTTTTTATGTTTCCAACCTGTCCAGTGCAGCGTCCTCGGCCCTGGCCCCTCCCACGACCGGTATTCTTCTCCTCTTCTGTAGTAGGACAACGCTGCAGATGGATTTCCAGCACTGACTGGTTGATAAACTGGGATGAGCAGTGAGGGCATGTCGCTGGCTGCTTGTCTGTAATGGAACAGTGTCGGATTTTAGACAGGTGGTCATAATTTCTCGACATACTACACGCTAATGGCCGTGCTAATATCTGATGGCTGGTTTGAGCTTGCTGACTGCTTGATGTTGGGCCAGCAATCGCGCAGTGACAGGTGGTACATACAGAATCGGCAACAGTGGCCAAACAATCCGTCGCAGCCAGAGTCAACAAATAATGTGGCCTCTGTTTACCGTTTATGATTTCAACTCGACAAATCGGTGCCAAAAGATGCAAAACATGAAAGTTGTGTTGTAAAGAGTCCAAAAACAACCTGTCATTTAGCTCACCTATTAAAAAATGACCAGCAGCCCTTTTTATAATGATTCACAAAGACAACAAAAGCAACTAACATTTATTGAGCTCAGCTGTGACGAGTTGCTGCCCTTCTCTTTGCATCACCAAGTTGACATCAAGGCAGATCTCATTAAACATACTGAGTACTGGCCAGATGTAACCGATCACCATTAAACAGAGTTACTTTATCAATGTCATTTTAAAGAACAGTTTATTAACTTTTAGTGCATTCATCAAGTCAGTGGGTCACTGACTGTTTAATGTTATGCTGCTACAAGATAAAAAATGATCCTGAAGACTTTAAAGGCAGCCAAGTATAGAAACTTTACACTTCAGTGGAATAGTTGATATTGGTATAGTAATCAGACTTCGAGAAAAGCTACGTAAGGTATCACAATCATGCCTGTAAATGGAATTTTAAAAAATTATCAGAGTGCATTTCAATATTTTTTACATTTAAATCACCTTATATTAAAAATTATTTGGTTTTGGAGTGTTACACAAGCAATTTGATTACTTTATCTTGGGCTCTGAGAACTTTTCATTAGGGATGTTCCCAGCGACTAATGCACTAGCTGATTGAGTGAGAGAAGAAATGTAAATGAAATTAATTGTCTAGTCAAGTCTATTAAAACACACTCAGATAACAGTCAAAAGGGAGCAATCTAATAGACGAGGTCAAACGCTGCCTGCACAAATACTGCATGTATTCAAGAGCTATTTGAAACCTTTAATCCCATTATTTGATAACCAAATAGTATTTTAAATGATGCCAAAATGTGTGGCAATTTGTGGCACATATTCACACTCGCTGCACACAGTCACGTTACATTAATTTCCCAAGTGTGGCTGACATTAGCACCGCCACCAGCCTTTTTTATTCAGGTTTGCAGAATGTGGTTGAGTTGTCATATGCCAGATTTCTTTTCATTTTGAAACAGCCAACATAAAACTGCAAAAGGAACAGCAGAACTGCACTCCTTGCTTATTTACAACTTCCCATCACACAATGGGGTGTTGCCATCTCCCAGAGCTGCAGCTCCAGCTAGCTGCATAACACCTAAGATGAAAATAATAAAAAATTCATATGTTTAACCAACTAGTATTGCTGTTGTTGACTAGTGACTGGAACAACATTTATAGATCTAGTCAGCTGGTCGCACAGTCAAAAATACTTTTAATGAGCATTTAATTTCCTGTTTAATATATAAAAGCTGTTATTACTTTATTGGTTAATCAGTTATTAATTTCCCTGATTAACTTGTTACCTATTTGAACTATACAACATTATAAAACTGCAAAATTGTGTCAATTAGATCATTCATCATCTAATTGATTCATCACAACCAAAGTAAACCAAACTTCCTCGCTCCCTGGGTAGCTTTCAAAAATCTGGTTCGGAAACTGCTGACACTGATGGTTTATCATTAAGTCCATAGGACGTCATGCCAATAACTTGCAATTTGCTAACCATCTGCACAGTCTGTCCCAGTGGGGGAGATCCACTCTGCTCCCTATCGAAACCGTCTAATTAAACCTTTAATAAGGGCAATCTCAGCCTATGGCCCTGGATGGATCAATAGATCAATCTCTCCAATCATTTTTCTCAGAGGAGCCACGTACCTCTGACCTCTGCTGCACGCTGACTCTTCAAGCTTAACTAATGAGGTTGGTGTGCCAACACCCCCTGATTAAGATGAAGTGTCAACATGTTGACCCAATTCATTCGCCTCCACCTTACTCCTCCACTCAACATGGCATGCTAATCAATGGAAAGTCATTGACCTAATGCACTGAAGAACGCATATACCATAGGCATATTTTTGTAAATTAACAACAAGCAGGTGGTTAGAGCCATTTTTGGCTGAATCTGCATTATTCTAGAATCATTCACTGGATCAGAAAATCACCTCTAGTTGGTTTCCGTTATAACAAGACATGTAGACATCTGGGTTCTCGGCATCTCCACCACAATTTATAACGATTTCACTGATAAATAGTCAAACTGAGGAAATAAAGCAAGGATATGGGACACTGTGTTCACCTTATGGTCCCCTGTCACTTTTTTCATCTCCAGTTCAGACAGAAGTGTATGCGTTTATCCAGTTTAGGGCCAAAAATGTTTGCTAGCCAACGTAGTTGTCAACAATGAACATGCACATCCATCACCAACCAGTGACATGCAAAAATCACACATAAAGATATCCTCAACCAATTTGTGGTATCTCTTGTGTAGGAGGCTCTGTGACATTAAGAGGGACATCATGTCCCTGAGTGTCCTGACCAAAGCAACCCATCACACCTTTAAGACAGATGACCTCTGATGAGATATGCAAAGACCTGTTTGCAGTAGCATACCCATAGTCATCCTCCCGATCTTCACCATGCCCAACTGCATGGTGGGAAAACCAGGTGTTGTGTTTTGTTCCTCTTCTTCAGATAGACATAGCATTTCTTTCCCCTTCAGTCAGAATGATAGTGAACTGAAGTCTGACCACAAGCACTCTAGCGCAGGTGAGTCTCGCCAAAAAGGACAAAGGAACAATCTCATCCAAATGAGCAGTGAACCGAAGGAAAGTGTGTAACGTTGACCTGTAGCACAAATATCACTCACATATATCATCTCAAACGCAGCCCATAATGTTGCCATGGTAGTTGTCTGCTGGTACCAGCTGGTCAAGACGCTGACGACACACACATGATGTGTCAGAGGATGAACAGAGCAAACTGTCCAGAATATCATTGCGTCATTATGAGCAACTAGCATGTTAAGCTTAGCATGTTCCAAACTGACCCCAAATTTTTGCTTCAAAGTCACGCTCAACAGTCTTATCAGTATGCCTTATAACGAGTACTTTTGATGCAATATCAATTTTTAAATATTTCTACTTTAAATACTTGCTTTGACGTGTTATTGATGAGGCCCCCGCAGGCAGAAACGATATAATATTCTCCTCTGGAGTAGAGCCTTTCAGGGCTTCTGCAGACTGATTTCCGACAAGTGAATTATCCATGTTTTGACAGGACAGTAATCTTTGAAACACTGGGTCAGTTTCAACTATTGTGTCCTTAGTAAACTATGGGACATAGCATCTTCTCCCTCACATCTACTATGCTACTATTCTGTTTTCAAATATATATATATAAAAAATTCCTGGAGCAAGTTGAGCTTGAGCTATAGGGTCATAAAAAGCTGCTGAACATGATAAAAACTATATGGAGGCTAAAGACTTTGATCAACAAGTAAAAGGTGGACAGAGGTAACACAGTATTGAGATGATACAAAGTGTGTCATGTGTTGGACCTCAGGGGCATTGAGCAGTAAAGTGTGACCACTCTCATTATCTTCTGCATCTTTAAATTTGGGTTCAAAATTTTCAATATGGACAGTTGATTATCGTTCTTACTCATTACTCAAAATGTGTAAAGAGGCATATCATTTGCCAAATGGACATAAAAGCTGTGTATTAGCATTACTACCACTATTGATATCTGGTGGGTCTAAAAGATACTGATTGTAATTATATAACGTAACAGCTTTGACTATCACTACTATTTATTCTGTTTAAGGAGGCATTTATCTTAAAACCTAGAAGAAGCCCTTATGACTTTAGCTTGCTAGCTATCAGTACATAACTAAACAATAATAAAACACACTCACTTGTTCTCCTTTCCAGAAAATTCCATTATTTATTACAGCTACCTTGTAGTCCAGAAAGTTTTCAGGCAAAAAATGTTTTATAAATAAACGAATGGCAGTTTTGTTTTTTATTAGCGTCTTCATTTCTCACTGAATCAATTGTTGTTGATTTTTTAAAAAAACCACACAAAAAAACCCATTTTCTCTTCCTCTTTGATGGAAGTAAGATTAACACATGACGCAGTGCAAAAACTCGGGCAAAGAACAAGGTCAGAATAATGGAAACCAAAATCAATATCAAAGAAAATCGGCTAGAGCTTGCTAACTATAAAAATATAAAATATAAGTCCAAGTCTTGAACTCTTACCCTGATGTATGAGGGAGTGCAGGTCCAGATCTTTCCTACGTTTGAAGGCCTCTCCACATTCGGCGCAATGGAAGGGGTGGCTGGTGTGGAGCAGTCTGTTCAAACACAGAAGTATTGACAGGATTCACCACAAGCACAAAAAACACACAGTGTGCCTTTTTTTTTTTTGCTACAGTCAAACAGAGTCAAAAACATTTAAATCATAGGCCAAGGACATAAACATATATAAAATTAAACAATTATAGCTCCCAATATAAATACTTAAGCGGTCCTAATTCAGAGACACATAAAAGTGTGTAATTAAAGTCATGTTTTGGTCTTAATCTGCCACCTTGTATGTACTTAGCTGTACGTCAGGTCAAATGAGGGGTACCGGTGTAGCGTACAAACAGCCGGAGATAAAAGAACAGCAGTAAACTGGGAGGAGTCAGGGTTAGACATGAAAGACTATATTTATCCTCTGCATAACGTTACGCTGGGTATAGCCTTAGGGGAGGAGAGAACTGCTAGGATGTATTCACCTACTCCTGCATCAGGCCTTTTTTTACAGCAAGGAGGGAAAAAACAAACACTTCTTTGCTGTGCGTGCAGCTTCTCGTAATCAGAGCAAACAGGGATGATGTTTCAGTTTCCACAACTTTGCTAAATATTACATACATACAAGTATCTCTATTACACCGCCATGGTGTTACTGCTTTAGGTAATGTTCCGGAAAATATTCTTCACCACATGACTGATTCAAAGTAAAATTGGATGCTAGAGGTTATGTGCAAGGACCATCCAAGGCCAGAGTCATTCTGTTCCCTGTTAAATGACAATAGAATTTAATATTTCAGGGACAGCTGACCTCGAGCCAGATAGAAGGATTAAAATCCCCGTCAGGGCCACCCCCTCCAAGACGGATGTTCTTTGACGAGCAGGGGTCACGTCACATGTAAAGTATCAGGGTTTAAATTAGGTGTACACTGACACCTAATTTAAACCCTGTTGATTCATCAATATTTCAATCAGCAGAAAACAAGCTCAATGTTGAGTCATTTTACATGCAAATGAGACACATTTGTATGCTGCAGATTCCGTAAACATCTAAGACGTCCGTACCCTTCTCTCTACCACTTTGGAAATACTCTGATTTGCTTTCTTGTTGGAAGCTTCAGGAGAAGTTTGATACCTTCATCTTTTCTGAAAGGAAATCAAATATCTTTTTATGTGTAAAGGTTTATTTCTGAACTTGGGAATATAGAAAAATTAATTTAAGGAAAACAAAAACAAACCCACAATCTTAACTCAAGGTCTTAGCATTGTGTGTCCTCATAAAGAGTGCACATTGCAGTTTAAAGCTCATAATAAAGGTGGTAAAGAACCTTGAGTTAACACCGTTTCAAAATGAGATAGTTCAGGTTTTAAAGAGTTTTTCACAGAAACCAGTGAACTTGAGGATGTCATCTAAGGCAATGACCTTAAAGGTACACCCTTTAAGACCCTTTAATCTAACTTTAAGACCAATTGTCTGTATGATCAACTCAGTCACCTATAACATCTCCAAGTTTCTGGCTTCGATCCTCAACCCGTTGGTAGGCAGCTCTGAACACCACATCCAGAACACCTTGGATTTTGTTGAGAAGGTGAGAGATGTCATTATGGAGGCAGATGAAACCATGGTCTCGTACGATGTTACATCCCTCTTCACTTGCATCCCCAGTCACAGAAGCGTTGGAGGTAGTTCGTAAGAGATTACAAGATGACCCCAACCTCAGCAACAGGACCACTCTCAGCACCGACCAAGTGTGTTTGCTTTGGGAACTGTGTCTTAATTCCACCTATTTCACATACAAGGGTCAGTACTACAGGCAGAAACATGGGTGTGCCATGGGTTCCCCAGTTTCACCCATCGTGGCCAATTTGTACATGGAAGAAGTGGAAAAGAGGGCTTTGCTATCCTACCCTGGAACACCACCAAGTCATTG
>VUQG01022961.1:4082-17452 GCA_015106755.1 Etia nguti | reverse complement strand
CGAGCTGGTGGGTAACAGACGTCTCCGAAAACATCGGAGCACTTTTGCAAATATGTGATGTCTTGATAAACCGAGCAGATATTTGAAGTTTATACAGCTACATTCTCGCCTAAAGATATCCTAAAACTTTATTTTGTGACACAGAAAGAGTAATAAGAGTAGTATTAAAACTAAGTAGCTGCTGCCATTGCTGGAAACTGGAATTGGCCTGGCTGCGCTCTGAATTCTGGGATAGGTCGGGCCACGAAGGATACACCCGACCCATCTACATTTGTAGAAAAGTAAGTTGTCCTTTTTACTTTACCTGCTGGAGTTTGCACTGGATCTGATTTCATTCATTCTTCTGAATGATTTCCATATAGAAATCATAAAGGCTGTACTATTAGCTGGTGTTTTCACTTATTACAGTAGCATCTAATCTAACCAGTGTTAGGTAAGTTACTTTAAATTAGTAACTTAGTTACATTACTAGTTACTTCTATCAAAAGTAACTCAGTTACTTCAAGTTACTTGTTACTTTCAAAGTAACTAGTTACTAGGGAAAGTAACTTTGGTTTTACTCAGAATTCTCTTATTAATGTGTTGCTTCCCTAACTTGACACCCAGCAAGGATGCTAGTCTTCTAGCTTGCTTACATGTTAGCACTATCCTGCCACAAGTGCACTGTGCCACCTACCAACAGAAAGGAAAAAATAATGTGCCTATTTCCACGAGAGAAATCCCACTCCTGGACCATCGTCGACTGCCGCCATGATTCTAGCCTATGTCACAGTGTCATGTGCGCTTTTTACATCCAACACGAAAACTGCAGTCGTGGTGCTTCCGATTGTACTCGGAACTCGGAAATTCTGCCTTCCGAATAGGAAGATGTAGGTAACACCAGACTGCAGATGAGCTGCATACAGGGCTGCACTGGGAAAAAAAATCGGCCCTAGTTAGCAGCATAATTTAATTCTTTGTAAGACAGTGAGAGTCACAGTGGTCAGCTTCATAAAGAGAATCTGAAGTTGAAGCTCCAAAAAGCACTTAGAGTCCGACAATCAGACATGGCAACTGTAGTGGTGTAAACTAGTTTTAACTATTGTTTTAAGTACTGAAAACACATTTACAGCATTAATACAACTGCATGCATTAAATAAAAAAAGATTAATTCTAAATATTTCAATAAACAGTTTTCCATACCATAATATATAGGATAAATCTACTGTGGCGTTACCACAGCCACAAAATGTTGCAATGCTCTTGCAAGAGCCGAACATATTTCTCTCAAAACAGGCATTCAGAAATTGTGTCCTAAATAAGCAGGTATAGAAATGCAGACTGGCAAATTGCACACTGCAAAAAAGGTTTTTCATTACATTCATAGCAAGTTTTTTTCCACCGCAGACTTTTTTCCTCTCAATCCACACTGAAATTAAATCTAAATACCAGTAAACACTCTGTTCTTAAAGTGGCCACTTTAGGTGGCCTATAGAAAACTGACACTGAAAATGCTTCACAATTTAAAAAAGAAACTAAAAAAGCTGTCTTTAATAAAAAAAAATCCATTATTTTAGAATGTTAGCTAGCTAATAGGCAATCGATGACCAATATGAGCTGAACCCAAAACACAGAAGCCCAAGGAAGCCTGAATAACGCTCAGTACAGGTCAAATAGAATAAATCAAATGTAATCCTTTACCAACGTATCCTGGAAACACATGTTAAAACTTTAAATGTATCTGATATACAAATGTTCAAAACTACTCTTGGTCACAGTGATCACGTTTATTTCAATATCTCCTCCGCCTCAACATTTTTCACCTGACTCTTAAGCTTGGCATTTTTGAAATAGATCGGTTTATTTTATATTATTAACTCAAGTGTAATACTGGCATTGACACTTTTTAAAAGTCTGGATGGACCTCAGCTCGTTGTGTTTTAGAGCCACAGAGAAATGGACAGATTTCTGTCAAACAATACAGACTCACTGTGGGCTGATTGTGTAGTGCTGCGCAGTCACCCACTGAATGCCCATTATGAGCCAGGCAAAACCCTGAATGCAAGTCTTTCATGGTCTGTATCTCTCAACTTTAACAAAAAATAAGAACAGAATAAGGCAAATGAAACATTTGCTTTCTTTATTCAGCAAATCCCTCAGACTGTTTTCAGCTGACTCATCTGTGATGACCTTTCTTGGATTTTAATTTATTAATACACTTTTGTAGTACTTTATTCTCCCCTTTGGTCCTGTCCTGTGCAGAAACAATCCACAGAATCATCTTGTCAGACTGGCTGGAACAAAACCACACTAGCCCTCAGCCAAGACGCCCATAAATAACACCAGAATTAGAGATGAAAAACATTGCTTTCTTCCAGACACCGTGTTTATCTGAAGGGCCAAAGAGGGTGTTTTCATCCAAGGCCAAGTTCTGGTCTCTGTGATCAGTCGGCCATGTTGTGGAGAAAATGCTTATTATGTGGTTGTATGCGGGCCTTGTTTGTTGTGACCTTGAGGCCTCATCCAATAACGCAATGGGGCCCTGCAAAATGAGAGGAGTGACCACAGGAACCGCCCTAGGGAAGAGAAAAAAGTGACCAAACACTGTCAAACTGAGCATTCGCTCCCGTCTTTTGGTCTAGCCTGTACAAACACTTTCCCACTGTTGCAGGATTTTGACACATTACAATGTCTCAGTCTTTCTGGCTACATCTTAATCCTCCATCCTTTTTATCCCTTTGTGCACATCTCAGTTCAGCTCTTCATACTGGTAAACCACAATATTCTCCTTTGCTTTTTTATGCACTGCAAAATCCCACAAACTGTACTATCAACACTTTACTCACACATACAGCATGTACAATTATCCTTTGCTATACATGAAATCAAGACAAACCCATATATTTCCCTCTAGCAAGTAAACAAGCATTTAAGGTTTGAAATGGAGCAGATACTAATGGTATACCACAAATACTCCATCAATATGTTGACACACAGCTCCCACCACATGGAACCGATGCATTTCTTAATGTTTCCATCCATTTTTACACGTTGATTCAGCGTTTCTATACATTGTATATAAACATCTCATAAAAGGAGGATCAACAACAACATAACTATGATGCATCAGACAGCTTTATGAAATACATTTTTGTGTAGGGATTCAGCAACTTTCAGGAAGTCGCATACATGTAATCATTCCTCAATAGTTATGATGTTAAGGCAAAAAGGAAGTTTGTCAACGCTAGACATTAACAGCACCTTATTCTGCCTGATTTTATGAGTCACACTACCCGCCTTCATCCCAGGAACAACCACTGAAAACGTGTGTGCAAAGACCACTTGACAAGGATTTCTTGTTGCATCTCACTTGCAACTGCAAAGAGCACAGGAGCACCTCTATTAGAGATGTGGCTCTGCACAGCAGCAGTAACAATAATAAGCATCTGGGTATTTAGAACATTTTAAAGAAACACTTATCAGCACTTTCTGATTAACCAGAGTGAATAATTAGTATTTACAGTAACCCCTTAGGATTTATCAGCTTATATGATATAATATAATTATTACTTAAATCTCTACCTCATTAAATTCTGGTGCCATGGAAGTTAGAGTTAAAAGATGAACACATCTCATTCCCACACTTGGCAAACCAGACAAAACAAAGCATGACCACAAAATACTACTGCTTTGGTGAGTAGGACTAAGAAATGCAAGGCAGAGGGATTCCCACTACAGTGATCATCCATGAGTATTACTGCTCATCTCTCAGTTCGGCCCCTATGAACACATCTCATTCCCACTTTAATGGAATTCTGTCAGGATGATCACATTTACAAGACAAGCTACTGCTTCAGTTACTTCACTTCGCTTCACAAGTTATTGTTGGATATCGTAAAATAACACATCACACAGACAAATGGTGTTTAATAAGAGGAGAGCTTGATGCAGAATACAAATCTGTTTGACAACTCCACATTCCATGTGTAAATGAAATAAGCTGACCGCAGTGGGAATAACTCGGTCTCTGTTTTTTTTTCTTCTCGTGAATTTTACCACTTACCAGCAGCACCCAGAGGATATAACTTGCACAATTTAACCCACAAGGCTTAGACAGAATAAATGCAACACTGAGCTCATATTCCATCATGTGCTAGCACAAGCCTGCACCAGTCATGAGTGAGCACCCATATCTGAAACCCCACCCGCGGCACCGTGGCCCCTCTTAGGAATCCAGCTGTTGTGGTAATCCTGTTATCTGCCATTAGATGTGCAGGAAAGTGTCAATCAGCCTGAATGCTGATGCAGACGGACCAGAGCACTGGGATAATACAGCCCACCTCACCTGCAACAAATGTCAGGTTAACCCTCACAGCTACAAACTAGATCTAAGTAAATCCATTTGGATGCAGTCCAGACACAATGGCATACAGGTGCACTCACGCAGTCATTGTTAATGCTGACAGCTTGCTTCTTCACGAGATCCGGCTCCGCACTCAAGGGATACCCTCATCACATGCCAACATACTGTGAATTGAGCATACATAATGCATGAAACAGCTATCAGCAACATACGCATGTTAAATTCACCCATGTGAGAACAAGATCAGTGCCACAGAAAATACTGTGAAACTGCTGAGACACATCCACTGTGATGTCAAGTGCTTCCCTCTGTAGTTCAAGCCCTGTCACTGTTAAGGATTCAGTGCCACAACTACTGAATACAAATATATCAAGGATTATTTCAAGTTATGTTTCAAATAACAACATGTTGTTACAGATTTTTTCATTATTTAAACTTTTAAATGCTTGCGTCTCCTGACTGCTCTATGACTCTACTTCTTTCTGTGCAGAGACCATCCTGAGCTTGGTCCACAGTAAGAGATACAGCACAGGCTCAGAGTCCTACGATAATCAACATTTATTATGTAGCTCACTTTGTCAGTTATAGAGTACTGTGTGTCCCTTACTCACAGGGTGTTACTTCTTATGCAGAGATAACAGGATTCCATTTGAACAGCTTGCACTCCATTTCTGGTTTTGCTGCTTTTTTATGATGAGGTGAACTTTCTGCTGGAATCTGAATGACTTTACCTACATGTGCATCATACATGCACATGTAGGTATGTTGCACATTAGTGAAAACAATCCATTTGAATTCCTCATTTGACAATTACTATACACAAAAGAAATAAACAAAACTTTTTCATTTCTAAATCCAATTTATGCTGTATGCAGTGGTTGATAATACCATGCATTATTATCAGAATGTTTGGAAGTCGTTTCACTTTGATGGTCAACATTTTTCAACAAGTAGAGCTAAAGGAGATCAATTAAGTGGTTTTGGTCAGTATTTTCATGCTACAGTGCTGCACCTCAAAATCAATCAGAAGAAAAGACAGAGACCACTCAGCATTAGAGCAGAAACTTGTCCCAGATGTAGAGCTTTGTGTAGACAGAATGGCTGTGTCAAAGCATGGACAGACCCAGTCTATGTTAATATACTGTACAACAATAACACAAAAACACAAGAAAAATGTATCAGTAATAACATTTCAATTATTAATTATTAATTTATGTATTACAAAAATGACAAATTGATTAACCTGAGTTTTCAGATTTGAGTCCGGGATGTAGTTTCTCAGGAGTGATGGAAAATTGTACTACATTTCTGGCAGCTAACAGACCCTTTAATTATACCCCACAATGCCAGCCATATGATGGAAACACTTTGAGAATGAACAACAGTTTGTTCATTTTTTATAAGTGCGTCTTACACATGCAAGGGGGAAATTTAAAATGCAAGTAGCATTAAAGAATATATCTAAATCACAGTTATATATTGTAAATGACTAGTAAAGACTGTTCATTTCTTTTCAGCTGTAAGAATAATTAAACATATTATTAATAATATTAATAATATGTTTTGAAAATCTGTGCCATATTTTCGAGTTTCACCAGTAGAAGGAATATGAGGAAAAAAATTCCACAATGCTGTCAGACTTCAGCTGGCTGTAAGAGCAAATTAAGACAGGCGGCTTCCCCGCCCAGTTTTGCTTCTGTGTGACGAGAGCATCACCCTGCGCACAGACTGCATAAATGTCAATGCAGGGTGCAGATGGAAGGCCCCATGACACTTCCTAGCAGTGTCATGGGGTTCATTTCCCACTCAGACTAGACCCCCTTATCCTCCTCCCCGAGTCAGTTTTTCCACTCTTGCACATCCCTTTCATTTGGTGTCATATTGTTCTCCTCTCCCTCAAACTCTCTCTGGCAACTCCTTCCCTTTTCTCTTTATTGTTCTCTATCATTTTGTCTGACCTGGACATCACTGCTCTCATCACTCTGCCTCTGAGGCTTGTTTTTGTGAAAGCCACAGTTATGATGCTGTTCTGTTTTCACATGTTTTCACTCTGAACTTTTTCAGTGGTCTAAACCCACTAATTCTTCATGGAATGAACTACTGATATACCATGCCCAGCCAAGTGGGTTTGTGTATATTTTAGGGTTAGGGTGGGTTCTCTTAGGATGTCACCACACTATTATAGTGCAGTGCAGTCATAAAAAATTTATCAAGTTGTGTCAATCTAGCAACAATTCTTTTATAATATGACATGCATGTGCTGTTGAGAAATTCTCTCACTCCTCAAAGTTTGAAACTCTGTCATTAGTTTCATCGTTGCACTCAATCTATTTTCATAAAAGGGAAAATATTCTTTTGTTGTTTGTAATAGGAATGAGGTCCTTACCTGTTCAGAGCAAGAATAGATACAGTATAATAACGTGAAATGAACATTAAAGAACATTCTTGCCTAAAAGTGGCAAAATGTGTTGAAACAGTTCACCTTTCATGTTAGATTAGAACTGCATTATTTATTGTGCAGCAGCAGTCAAGCAGTCAACCTACAAATATACAAATACTTATATTTCTATAAGTTTATAATAACATAAAGTAGCAGAGGGGTTTCTTAGTCAGCTTCAGCTGCTTTGGTGTTAATGACATTAACAACAGGGGCACTAGAGCGCCAACAATGAGACAACCCCCAAAGCACAAATGGTTTAAAGGTGGAGGACACTGACATTTTTTCCCTCCTCATCTTTTCTGATTATTTTTGGATTAGTTTTGGTTCAATTCAATTAAATTCAATTTTATTTATGCAGCACCAAATCACAACATCTGTTGCCTCAATGCGCTTTATATTGTAAGGTAGATCCTACAATTATACATTTTGCATTTGGATAGTATCAGTGTCACTACAGGCAGCACGAGGCGATACCTGGGACCCTACAGAGGTTGCACAGGTAGTCCAACTCCTCCAGGATTGAACATCAATTTGTGCCATTGCCTGAAAGTTTGTTGTGTCTCCCAGCACAGTCTCAAGACCAGGAGACAGGCAGTGAGTCCAGGAGAGCCTGACAGGGCCATAGAAGTTCCTTAACGCATCAACAGGACCGGTATCTGATCCTTTGTGCAAAGAGGAACACGATGAGCACTCCTAGATTTATAAAATGTCTCTGAACAACCAGAAAACAAAGAAACAGAAAAAGACTTCATGAGGGTGGCATGAGCGCCTGATGTCCTCTAGTGGCCCCTGTGCTCACTGCCCAGCAATGTGTAGCCCGACTGGCATTTGCTATAGAATACCAGAATTGGACAGTGGATGGTGTGCTGGCACCCTTTGCTTTTCTCCCAGAGCACATGTTGCAAACACGAAAGTATATTCTTGGAGGGGCACACACGCCTCTACAGGCTAGGCAACCCTGATTGTATCGGGATGAATCCTTGGATCCACTATCAGACCCTACACTGGCACAGTGGATCCAGGGTTCCTCCTGGTACACAACAATGCCCGGCCTCATGTGGCGTGAGTTCCTGAATGTTTCAGGAGGATGGAGGAATTGATACCACTGACTTATCCCCACATTCGCCTGACTTAAATCCAGTAGAACACCTGCTTATTTATATACTTAATTTGTGGTTCAAGTGTCCTGATTGACTTCATAATGTAAAAATATTCAATTTTAAATCCAAGCAGTGCAATGTGAAAGTAGCACAGTTGTAATATAGATAGAAAGCTTTCACTACATTGTTACTATGTTGTGAGGTATGTATTTAAAGGACAATATGCAATTTCTACAGCCGAATACAGCAATAAGCTGAAAACCTCGATGGCTCAGGCCAGTAGGAGAAAAGAATTTCATTTGGATAGAAACTGAAAACATGAAATGTTGTAATTTCAGTCAAAAGCAAAAATCAAAAGTCTAAAACAAAAGTCACACAGCAAACTTTCAGTCTTTATTCACAGTTCTGCACAGTATCAAGCACATCTCAGTATGAATGTGCCAGGTAAATCATTTAATCCTATGTTCAGATTAGACTTACGACACACTGGCATGCATTAATTAGGTATAAAAACCAGCTATACACAAACTAAAGTCATTCAATCAGGTTTAAGAACAGACTATCACACAGAGGACAAACCAGTTCATTCAGTGACAGCTCATTGCCACTGGGCTATCTTTAATTGTTAGGGCATGAAAAGGGTGCATATGCAAAATAGCTTTAATAGGATCTAACAGTGGATACTGTGAAGGCTCTCTGTGTGCGGGCAGGCGGAGATGTGAACCCAAATGCAGGAATCTTGGAGGCAGAGGTAAACTCAGAGAATAATCTCAGCTTTATTGCTGACCAAAACTCAAAATGACACAGGAACAGCACACACAGGCAGGAACGATGGTACGACGCCACACTGACACAGAGAAACACAGGGCTTAAATGCATAGAGGAAGTCATCAGGGAATTACAAACAGAAGGGACAAACAGCTAGGACGAATCAGGGCTAACGAGACTAGGGAAGCAAAACTAGACACATTCACATAAGACATGGACCTTCAAAGTGAAACAGGAAATACACGACAGACACAGAGATCCAGACTAGACACTGAACTTAACAGACAGACTCACGAGCAGACACTATGACATCATGGACAGACAGCGGGGACACAGAGAAGTGGGACCAGGGCAGGCACATAACAGAAACCTAACAAATGGCAAGTCTTAACAAAAGACATACCCAGAATAAACAAGAACATAAAATATTATATTATAAAGAAACACAAAACACTGAGTCGTCAGACTCAGGACCATGACATAAACCTGAACACTATAACAGTGTGTGGGGTCCATCTTTACAGACACCATCTTTATTTACTTTAGACTGCGGTCAGCTAGCTCTGAGTTGCCCTCTGACCTTATCAGAGGTCAGGGGGCAACTCGGAGCATAACCACCATGAAAAACCAGTCAGCAGACACCGTGGAGGGAGCCTTTCTAATTGGTAGTCAACAACTATATTTACATGTTCTGAAAGGAAGTCATAAGCTAGACTTGTTGCATCCCTCCTTCGGATAACCTAATGAATTAAAAAACAATTAAAATTAGAAAATCAAATAATAATAATGATCAAGAAATTGTTAAGGCAATTAGTAATTAGTAATAACTAATTAGTAATAATTCTTAACACAATTGACTCATATACCCATAGACATGCACACACAGCCACATATATGGACATACATATTGATTGGAAAATGGGAAGTAGGTGCAAACATAAATGGAAATACATGACTAATGTCTTCTGCTGCACACTTTTTCTGTCCAGGTATGCTTAAGTGTTTGGAATCATTGTCAGGCTGAAAAATGAAGCTGTTGTCAATCAGATGCTTTTCCATGTGCTATTGCATTGTGGATCAAAATATGTGTCCATAATTCATCATTTTTGACAAGATCTCCGACACCACTGGCTGAAATGCAGCCCCAAACCACAACACGTCGGCCGTTTTTGACAGATATGCAAACACTGGATGAATATGCAAACTCCACACAGAAAGGCCAGATGGTGAATTTGAGCACAGAACAGTGCTAACCGCTATGCAACCGTGCTGCCTCTTGAGTATTTCTTTTCTTAATTTATTCATATTTATTTATTCATATTTATTTGATTTGACTGAAATTAATAAAGGGATGATTGGTGGGAATAGTTTGATTTACATTTCATTTTACAGAGCTAAAATGTCTGAATGGTTAAACTGACCATAAAGTTAGATTCATATCTGTGATCCATAGAATTAAAAAAAAATTTTTCTGAAGTCTTTTTTACTCTCTGTGTTTAGTTTTTGGCCAGATGAAATGAAACTGCATTGACAATTTCAGCTGTATTTGTGTTTGAGTTGATTCACTTTTCATTTCTTGGCCCCTATTCATTAATTATCCTATAGTTTGTGATGTATTTGTAGGTGGTTCAATAAGTTAGTCATGTTTCTTTGCTTTGCAGACACATAATTCATGTTGCATTTGATTTCTTTATGGTTAACACCACTTGTCCTAAATCCAAAGCATTTCCAAGAACAGATGATGATCCAGCTCAAGGGACAAGCTCTTCACCTTCTGCATTTTTGTTGTCTGTCTGTGTTTAATGTAGTTTTACTTTAAAAGACTAGGCCAGGGAATTTCAAGCTGTATGGTGCAGCATGCAAACTCATGGTCAGGTGCTGATTTAGAAAATATTCGAATTCCTTTTGCTTTACATTTTAAATTTCTTGGCACACATTTACATGGGAAAGCTTTATTTCTTTTCTGTCAACAGTTCAATGAGCAGAAGATGAAGTGATCTCCAAATGACACAAAGTTAGAGAGGAAACTTTCTTTTCTACATTTAGCAGATTAGAGTTTGATTTTTATTTGATGGATTTTCAGAAAAGTGACTTTTGTTTTTAGAAGTTAAAAATAATAACCAGTGTTTGAGTCTCTTGATGCAAACACTTCATTTGCACAATTTTTGCAAATGTACTTTGTAGTTTTATGAGTAAAAGTGAAATCTGTGCAGCAAAGTTAGTGTTACCTCCTCTAACTTCCTCCAACATACAGCACAACATGACTGATGGAAGAAAACATGAGCACGAGCATCACTTCCTGTTTGCTGAAGTGGATTTCCAACAACATCAAGCAGTTAAATCAAAGAGTTCATGTTACTAACAGCTCACCTCTCTGCAGCAGACAGAGACTGGATTTTAAAATTAATGGGGTCATCTTTAGACCAGTCACTCTTTAAGGACACACAGCTGGGTTCAGGTTCATGTTTACGTTTAGTTCCTTGTTTTTTCCCGTATGTCCTTTGAGCCATTTGTCTCCTATGGAGATACATATTAGAAACCATGAAACATAAAAAAAATTAATGAAGCATCACCATCATATAAGTCAGACCCCAAACTGACATCAAAGAGTTCATTTTGCTAACAGCTCACCTCTCTGCAGCAGACAGAGACTGGATTTTAAAATTAATGGGGTCATCTTTAGACCAGTCACTCTTTAATGACACACAGCTGGGTTCAGGTTTGAGTCTCTGGGGGATCCTAAAAATAAGTGAACATTAAACATGTATAATATACAATGTGCCTCGCAGTGTATAAAAAGCAGATATAATTTTAGACATTCTAATATTGACAAGAACCTACCTTCTCTCCTTGCCTTGCCTTGCCCCCCCTGAATTATGAAAGAAATCCTTCACTTGTTTGCTCTTTAAGGACACAGAGCTGGGTGGAGGTCCAGGTTGGTTCCTGTGAATAATGATGGAGCAGTGGTATGAGTGCAGAGCTGTGACATGGAGAAGAGTCACGGAGAGTTAGAGATGGTCATCTCACCTCTGAGCTTTGGTCTGGCTCTCATGTTCCCCACACAGAGTGGTTTTAGAGGGAGGGACTCCCTCTTCTCTGTCCTCACACTGATCCATGCTGCTGAATTCACATCCACATGAGCTCACACACACTTTTTACCTTAGCCTGCAGAGGAAACACAAATCATTCATGTGCACATCAACTGAGAGCTGCAGAGGTCATGTCTGATGTGTTGGACTAACATCCACTCCATCTGAGACACAGCTTTCATCAGTTCACTACAAAAACTGTCACAGAGCCCAGTTCAGCCTCCAAATCCCTCCATTACTGTAGTCCTACAAAGCAGCAGGTCAAACATGACTGTAGAAATGGCAGAAAGCAGCTTTATTTTAGTAACAATGCCCAGTGTCCCAGGTTAACTGGTTTTAATGTAAACTTGTTAGATCCTTTTATGTGTTCCAGATGTTGCATCTACAGATTTATCGGTTTCTCAGAGTAGATTATGTTCAGTGTTGGGGAGTAACGGAATACCTTTACCGGTGTTACGTATTTAAAATACAAAATATGAGTAACTGTATTCTGTTACAGTTAATGTTTAAAAAGGTGATATTCAGAATACAGTTACTTTGTTGAAATAAATGGATTAGTTGTAAAAAGCATGATAATATATTAAGTAATACAAAGTATTGAGAATACGTTACTCTCATTGAGTAACGTAACGGAATATGTTACAAAATACATTTTGGAGCATGTATTCTGTAATCTGTAGTGGAATACATTTTAAAAGTAACCTTCCCAACACTGATTATGTTACATGATTTAACCAGATTAAAGACCTCACAGAAAAAGAAGCTCTCTCCGGTTCACACATATATGTGCATAAATGTCAATATTATCCTTCAATAACCAAATTTTTTTGATTAAACTTATTTTTATATTAGTTAAAATAATAAAGCAGCCCTCTGGCTGGACTCAAACCTTTGAGTCTCTGTGACATAAATTTACAAGTTGACTTTTTCCTTCTGACACCATCGAGCAGATCACCTGAGCCTCGAGTATACCTGCAAACATGGTGTTAACTCTGTCAGCTGTTTAACAACTACTGCAGATTCAGAACACATGCCCATGTTTCCTGGTGATGGTCTGAGACTGAAAACAATCACATTATTTAATAATCAATTGGGTATTCAATAATCAATGCCAGGTGTTATGGAGAACACACACACACACTCTTTCAGTGTTGTGTGAGTTTATTTCTTTAACTCAATAAATGAGCTGACTGAGAATAAAAATGTTTCAGTGATTCAGAAATAAACTGGTGACTCCACGACAGCCACCTCACAAATAAACCTGTTCTTTGTTTCTGTGTTTGAGACCATGTTACTGAGCAGGCAGGTGTTAAACAGGTGAACAGGTGAGCACCATGTATGCAGGTGTAATCCACATCAGGATTGTGGGTTCTGCTGGGGAATAAGGTCGGAGGTGTAATTTCCCTCCCCGCCACTAGGAGGCGAGTATGCCTTGAGATGACTTTCTGTTAGTCAACATTTCCTGTTGTGAAAGCCATTAGAGGCAACTGCCAAGTTAGCTGAAAGATCCCGGTAAGAAAAGCTAAAATAAAAGTTAAATTCGCAATTTATCTTCACATACTAGTAGTTAATAGATGGCTATTTATTAGGATCTGAAATCTGTGAAATTCGGCCGTGGGAAGCTGCATCAG